>NDGN011281806.1:0-15133 GCA_002564285.1 Tympanoctomys barrerae | reverse complement strand
AAAAAAAAAAAAAAAAAAAAAAAAGAATTCACTAAGACATATAGATTTTGCTCTGTCATAAGAGCAGTGTACAAGATGAAACAAAAATGTGCATTTTTGCTTGACTTAGCATCTTAGTTTCTGTGCTTTATGGGGTTTCTCGAGCTGTTTTCTACAGGATCATGTGTCCCCATGATACCAATGAGTCCTACCCCTGAAAGACATTCCACAGTCAGGTCATATTGAACGTCTAATTTAAACCAATATATTCATGTTATTGAAAAAATATTAGGACCTGTGAATATGTTTTTGTGTCTTGAGATGAATTCATGGAGAGAGGTGGGATTATTCACACTCCCCCTTTACCGTGGGCTGAACAATGTCATGGTCTCAGGGTGATGAACAGCAGAAATGGGGCCTAATCCATAACCTGTGACTGTGTGGAGTAGCACAATGCTCACCCATGTTACAACTTTCCAAAACTCCATGATCTAGCGTTTTGCATAAGGAGTGGAAAGGTTTCCCCAGGGAAGTATTTAAATACAAAGTGATTTACAAAAAAATAAAATAAAGTGCAAGTTGGCTCTGGGATGTCCCTGTAAGTTCCTCACTGCCCTTAATTTGTCTTGGGTACACTGCCTTCTGCAGTGAGAAGCAGGAAGCATCGGAGAACTGTTAGAATTTTTCAGGCAGCTGATTTGGAGAACAGGCATACGTTTAAGTGGCCCTGGACTCCTCATGCCTTCTCTTTTCTCTCAGTGCTTCCCTGGAATCTGTGGTGCAGCGATTTTCCAGTGTCACTCTTGAGCGCGTCTGGGCATAGTGAGAGCAAAGCCCTTTAATTTTATGGCATTCAGATGGCTTGTTAGTGGGCAAATGAAGCAATGGGACAAGTGGGCCTTGTCTAGTTGCTAAGGAATAAAATTAACATGTGCTTTTTTGCTGACAGTCTATTTATAAATTTTCTGAAGAAAGTGCCCTGGTAAGGGAAGTATGCATATACTGTGAGCATACCTGCGACTTTTTAAATACATTCATTTTTTTTTTAGGAGACTGTGCTTTGTACTGTTTTGGTAATGGGTGAAAATGCTGCCTGTGCACTCAGGGTAAACTTCAGGACTGCTTGGATGGCCTTTATACGAGTGACATCTGGTAAAGACTTTTCTACTCATCTCCTGCTTGGCCTGACACATAGTGAATTGCGCTGGACATTTCTAGGAATCTTAGTGTTGTTCTCTTGGTCACACAGGGTGGAAAAAGAAGCACTTATTTTAAATAGTTGTTCCAACCAATGGTTCATTTGCAGTGGAAATAAGCCTTTGAAGATTTTCTATGCAAACTGTGAAGGCTTGCTTACTGTTTTGCTATTGTTCCTCTTGACTACAGGCTCTTCTCCATCTTCCAATCAGATAGCAGCTCTTACCTATACACCCAGACTTCCGAGTGCCTTGCCAGAGGTTGGGCCCTCACACTGCTAGCAAATGGCAGCTGGCAAGAGGAGCATTGTGGGTACTGGCATGGAAATGAGCCATCTCAGCCAGGTGGCTGAGAAACTCAAACTCCCACACTGAGAAACTCAAAGAGAGCAAAATATGCTTTCCTGGTTCCACACCTGGCCCTGTCAAGCCCTTATCCAGAATAAAATAACAATTTAAACTAGTGCCTGGACTACCAGAAATTCAAGTCTAAATGGCTAGCCTTGACACTATTTGGTATTTCTGAAATATTTAATCATATATTCTCTTTAAATTATATTTGAAAGAGGGTCCAAAATCTAAGAGAAGGCAGAGGAAGTGGTAAAATATGATGACTTGATATGTATGTATGTGAATATTGAAGGAGTTCCAACTTCTGCAAAACCATGGTTCTTTTTATGAACCCAGCATTGCGATTTGTTTTCATGCAGGTCTGATTCATAATATCCCAGTGTTCTGAGTTAATAAAGCTATTTTGCAGACTCTCATGCCGTTGATGCTGTGATAATTTGGCAATCAGTTACAGTAGGAAAAATATCTTATACAGTAGCCCCAGTAAGGGGCTGGTTCAAAGCCTGCCTTCCATCCTGCTATTCTTCAGTTTTAAGTTTCTAAAGAACTCTCCTTGATGAAGACCAAACATCAACAAAATACCATATGGTTCCAGGCAGAGTAAACCAAAGTGAATGAAGGTTTTGTGTTTATTGATAAGCCCCTCTCTCATCACAGATTCCTGCTGAGCAGGTAGTGATTTATAATTTTTACTATTGCACTTTCATTTGAAATTTCTGAATTTCTATGTTACCGTATCATAAGGACATGGAAAGAATGTGTGCTCTAATAAGCAATGAAATGGTGATTTTAAAGAAAATCCTTGTAATTCTATTCAAGTGAAGGTTCTTAGTCAGTGAGGACTGTCAGACATATGGGTTCCCTTCCTATGTGACATCTGGTGGGAGAAGGGAAGATACATGACAACAAAGGGCCTATACTCGTTCATCATTTATTCCAGTATTGAGCGTCATCTACTATGCTATCGAATTACTGTTGTGCAATAACAATAAATACTTACAATATCATAGTCAGTGACATAGGATGAGAAAAACTGGGACAGAGGAAAAACTCCTGGGTTGTTCACTTAATCATTAAAATAATATTTTTTTCCTTGGAGATACAAGCACTTAGAAATGATTTTTGCTAAAAACTGTGACTTTTCACTTAGACCTACAGATGCTGAACAGGAAACTAAAAGCACAGCAAAGCCTGACCTTCCTTTTTTAAAACTCTGTGTCATACTCTCCGCCCTCCATATGGCCATGCTAGTCAGGTAGGGAGTGACTGTCTAAAATCTGGGAAACAAAGTATACTAGTCAGTACCTTTTCCTAGCCCAGTGGTGGCAAACTTGTTGCATCCATGCCCCATTTGGGTTTTGTTATTGGTGAAAGCTCTAAGCAGTTCACCATCACTGAGCTAGCCTATCTCTTTGTCCTGCAAGACTGAGAACACTTACACCCATGAATCTTCATGGCCCTAAGCCTCTGGTCATCTTGGATTCCAAAACAGTTTCAATGACTGAGACTGCCGAAGTCATGAGGACTCACCTCTCAGGACCCAAATCCGAAGCAGTGAGGGCTCCTTTGAGCTGGAAACCAGGCCTGGATGTTGAACCATCCACAGCACCCAGCGCAACTGGTTTCCATGCTTTCACATCTGCTCCCCTTCAACTATGTGCCTCTCTTACTCAATGTGAGGCTTTTACTTATTTTCTTTTACTTTCCAATTAAAGCTTTTGCCTGTACATTCCCACCCTGGCTCTACTTCTACTTTCCTTAGCACCAAAGTAAGGACCCATGCTAGCCAGTCACAAAAAGAAGAAACATTTGGTTTGTTTTGGAAATAGCATTCTGTAATATATGCTAAAATTCTGTCAACAGGAATGCCTTCCTGTTGTTTGTTTAATTTATGCCTTTGCTTTACAGCTTCAAGATATGGGAGTACCCAAGAAACTTATAAATTAATTGAGCTCCGTAATGAAATAACAGTTTAATTAGTCATTTATGATGTATAATCAGAAAGGAGAGAAAAATTGAGCAGAAAAATTGACACTATCATTATTCTCATTTTGAATATTTTCTGTGTAGGAGTTCACACTAAGTTATTTTGTGAGCACTTAGCTGTTTCTTCTTTTTATGTCTCCTTACATTAATTTTGAAAATTGGGTTAAGGCCTTGATTGAAGCAACTGGCACATATACTTTATTTGCTGACTTTTTGACTCCTCCTTCACTTTTTAATCATTTTATCTAAAATAACACACAAATATAAAATTGAGAATTAAACGAATACGTATCTGAATACATTTGAATTCATGGGAAGCCCAAATATACAATCCACAGTAATCTTTTAAGTCTTTTCTAATCCACAATTTTCCCCATAATCTTTTCTTTTCTATGGACTATATTTTTTTATGAAAGTAGGTTTAGTGGAAAGTAGTTCAGGGACACAAGCACCTGCCTGGCAAGTTCAAGGTCCTGAGTTCAATTCCTAGTATCGAAAGAAAAAAAATTTGGGTTTATTTTCAAGCCATGATACTGACTTTTAAAAAAGTGAATCTTCCAAGTCATCAGCACAAGTATTCTCTTCCTAGGAGGCACTTCGTGATTATTCATTTAGTTTCTGATCCTTCCCCTGACTCTACAAACCTGACACTTTCATTTTTCTAGGAAACACAAGCATATTGGAGTACACACATTTACACTGATAGAGTTTTGAGTCCATAATGAAGCGTGCCAGTGTCCACTGCCCCTGTTACCAAAAAGGAAAGGCAGCCTGAGGAAGATGTGGGCTCTAATATTGTCCACACTGGGCTTCATCTGACACACAGACAGTCTCGAGATCATCATTCAGAAGTCTGCAGGAGACGTGCAAATGTCCAAGATGCATAGGAAGTGAAGGGTCAATCGAAACACATAGATGACGTCTCTACAAAGTGGGCCACTAAGTCTCAGGAGAGGAATGGAGGGAGGGAGGTCCCTTTTGGCACCTTTTCTGTGCGAACTCTTTCACAGGTTTTAACTCTTTCCAGTATCTATATGAATTATGAGTTAATATTTGAGTTTTCAGACTAAAAGATCTGAAATAGTGTCTAACATGGCAATAATCCCTTAGCTAGTTTCCTATGTCTGTATAGGCCTTTCCATGAAGGAAAATCACACCAGCATCCTTTGCTCTTATGAGGAAAGGCCAGACATCTCCTGAGCTGCGTGAGCCCTGCCAACAGCATGACACAGACCCTTCCAGTCCCTACTCACCCAACCCCACTGCTCCAGCCTGGTTTCTGCTGCAGCCACCCTGGCCTCTACTGTTTTTTCATATACCATGAGCTCCCCATGGTTATGGAGAAAGAAGATGAAGTGTTATACTCTTTGCAAATCATATATTGTCTTCTACAGGAAATCAGCTAGTGTCGACTCTTGGGGCCTTTCTATTTGTTTGTTTCCCTTTTGGAGCACCTCTCTGCCACCTCTTGCTGAGCTGGTGCATACATCTCTTTCTGACTTCAGTTGGATTGGCTTTGCCTCAGAAAGCTTGCTTGCACACTCAGTCTGCTTGAGTTTTTCTTGTTCTTACCTCCCCTCTTCCTCTTCTTTTCCTTCTGGGGCTCATCAGCACTGCAATTATACACATATTTGCTTAACATCTATCTCTTCAACCTGACCCTAAACTACTCAAGGGTGATGGATGCCCATGTTCCCTATCATAGTATTCCTCCTGTAGTTAGCACAGTGCCTTCAACATCACAGATATGCAATAAATATTAATTGGAACACAAAAATAGGAATGTGGTTCAGAGAGGTTAAGTAGTTTGTCCAAAGTGAGAAAGTCACTAAGTGTCCAAGCCAGGGGTTTGAAAACTTATCATAAATCTAATACATTTTCAGCAATAATTATTTTTTCTAAGTTGTTTTCCTGGAGCACTCATGTTTTGAGGAATCTTAATAGATGTTCCAAGACTAAAAAGAGATCTATGTTCAAATAAATTGTGTATATAATGTAGTTGTTTAAAGAAAATTGAACACTTTTCCTCCCTGCAGTGTATCCTGGAGACTTTAATATGCAAATGTGCATTGTGGCTCTCCAAGAAACTAATACATTGTGTAGCAATTCCCACCAGTTTTGGCTATGATTTACTTTTTTAGATGAAACTCAAATCTCATGGGACAATACTATTCAGCAGAAGATGGAGTGGGAATCATTCTGTTACACGCTGATTCTTCCTAGGAAGTGGGTAAATAGAAATTTCCATCAGTAAATTAGATGTACATTCCCTCGTATCTTGGAAAAGTTTTCTTCTTTATGGCCTCTTCTTCTGTTACAAGTAGAGGAGGAAGTATAATATCTTAAGAAAACAAGATTAGACAGTAAAAATTAAAGAAATTTAAATGGATTACAACTTAGATTGTTGTGGGAAAACAATGGGAAGGACTATAGTGCACAAAATGACAGATTAGAAAATACAAAGTAAAGAAAGTTAAACGGTTAATAACTTAAATCTGTAAGCAATTTTTTCCCTATTTCAGCATGCTATTAAAAATGACTGAGAGGAATCTTAAGTGCTGACTTTCCTTAATGGAGAAAGTATGAAATTACAAAATAACCAATGTAATCACACCTTAATCTTGTTAAATTGAAACATTGTAATCTACATTCAAATTTCACATATGGTCAATCTTGCAAAAGCTGGGGTGGAAGGGATGAGCTAGAGCATTATTTGGAATTTTAAGTAGAGTCTATCATATCTTCCCAAAGCCCATTTACCTCTCTATGAGAAATACTTTCCAGAAAGTGGGGAAAGGGAGCCCCATGAACAAAGCATGATTTATTAGTTGTTTGGTTTCACTTTTTGTTTTGGAAAGGAAAGCCAAGTTTATTTCTGGAAGCCTGATACAAAGAATCCTATCATAAAGAAAACAGAGTAAATCAGAGACATACCTGGTACAATGTGGGAAAAAAAAATGGATCTTTTTTTCTTGCATGGATTGTCATAGTCTATTGACAAACATGATTTTTAAGAACAGTAGCTGAATTGTAGCATTGTTTACCTAACACTGACTGAACACACTAGTGAACTGAATGAGTAATGCAGCGTTACCAGTGGCTGTGTCTACTCAAGAGGTATGTGATGGTAGAGTTGGACGGCCCACACTTGCTGTGAGCTCAGTAGCTCATCCAATGGAATGGAGCACTGTTTGACCCCCTGGTTGCCCTGCTAAACAGAACTATGTTCTCCTCTCTTCCACGGGGAGATCAGACTCAAGCTGTATTTTTTCAAGCAAACTTCCCATAAAATTCTTCTACAGGGAGGAAATTTGAGAATCCTAGTGACAGAGGGATAAAGGCTCTTTAATTTATAAATTATCTGGACATCTCTGCTTTGTTATAGACCACTTTACTAGGTTTTGAATATTTGCAGAAGAGACATGATGTATTCCTGTAACAGCACTTCTGGGGGGAATGGAAGATTAGGATAACGCCAGGGTGTGCTCCCAATGCTCCTGCCTACTACATTCCAGGGAAGATTTGGTCATCTCATTCATTCCAGCAGGCTGTTCTATCCCAGGAAGCCCTGTGTCTCTGGGGCATTTTACTGTGTCTATAATAAGGCAAAACAAAGCTGTTTTGAAGGTTTGAGCAGGTGGAGCCTCCATCGGCAAAGTCCTCTGGAGATTTGGATCCAAAGGCAAGAAAAAGACAGTCTCCGAATCCTCTGTGAAATGGATGCTCATTTTAGAGCCTTCCCTCCTGAGCCTCCCCACTATGAAGAATGTTTGAGGATATTCTGAAGTTGTGTATCTGCTGTCTCTGCCTTCACGTGCAAGTGCAATTACATCATAAGTGCTAGGAAAAGCAGCTGTTCATTAGGGTTTGTGGCTAGACGTCCCCCCAAAGCCTTCTGCAATTATAGGTGGGGCTTTTTCAGAGGTGATTGCATCTAGACTGTGTGATGGATTCATGGTGAAATGCTGGGATTAAAGGTGTATGATCACTAACTTGGTTTGGGACCCCCCAACCTCCCACTGTCCTAGATATAGTAGAAAAGGGGCAGAAAGATGCAAGTAAGGTTGCCTTCTTGTTGCCTTACTGTCTCCTGGCTGGAATGAACCAACTCCTCCCTCATTGCTTTTGCTGGCTTGTGGGCACCATGAACTGTTATCCCCTGTGGTGGCCCTCTGTGGTGGCCTTGCAGCCAGCCAATTATAGGCTGAAACCTCAACAAACCATGAGCTAAATAAACCTTCCCTCCTTATACTTTGAATTCTGGATATCTTGTTTTCCCAAAGACAAAAATAACTAAGTTACTTCTCTTTCTAAATCAGAAAATTGTGCATCCTAATGTGGCAAATATCCTAGCTTGAAACAAAACACTTCTTGTGTTAGCTGCAAATAAAATAAGGCAGGAACTGGAAGACAAAGAGACAACAAGCCACCAGAACGGAATTGGATGGGCATCATTCTCAATGCCCAGCATTGTACTTCTGGATGGCTGCAGGCGAGCCTCTGTACATCTCAGACTCTCACTTTCTCTATCAAATGGAATTTTTAGACCTCTAATTGTATTGGCAAAGGATATTAGAGATTATGTAGTGACATAGATTCACTATAATGTAAAAACATCTAGCCAAGTATAAAACTTTAGTCTCCATTTTTGAATTGCATGAATGTACACTAATATTCTTATTATTATGCTCTGAGGCTAAAATATCCTATTGTTTCCAAGCTTACATAAACTGACCTCATTTACTCTGGGAGCATTTTAAGTAGTTAGGAATATGAGGGTAAGCACCATAGAAAGAATAATTCAATCTAGACGTGAGAGATTCTTATTTTAAGGCTTCATTAACTGATAATTATTTGAGTGCAAAACAATGCTCTTACTGTTTGATAAATGAATATTAGCCTCATGTCATGCTGATAAGAGTCATGAATAGAGCTAGATTCCTCTGCATCTAGGGGGCTTTGTTATTTTGATGCTAATGGATTATGTTCATTTTGGATAGATAGATATCTTGAATGACTCAGCAGGACTGACTTAAATTAGATTTGTCCATCCCTACTTTACTTATTAGTATGTGCTCAATATCTTGATATCAGATTTATATTATAATATGCACTTCATATAAATTATCTTTTGTGACCTCTGATTTGAAAATCTGATTGATTATAAAAACCATCATTGCGCTTTTGTTTGAAAGTGTCCCATTGTGATTATGTTGTTTTTTCCCCAAACTGTATTCTCTAGAAGAGTAATATAAAGTAACATTAAAACCTCCATATAGTGTATGCTTTTTAAAAGTCTTTGTAGATATTAGCTTCTTTTAACAATGTCCTATCAGTCTGGGAGGCTGCAGGTATAATGAAGTGCCTCCCACCCAGTCCTTGGACATCTAGAGAGTTCAGGGTTTGCTGCCATTGCAGCACACATCAATGTTGTCGCGCACACCGATGCCCACAGGTGCAACAAAGAGGTTAGAGAGGAGCTGCCTGCTCCTGCCAGGGCACTCAGAGCTCAAGCTCCATCTGTACTGTGACTCTAACCCTTGCTAAGGTCCTGGTGTGCTCTAGATTTAGTGTATACGAAATGGGAATGTGCATCATAATCTGGACATTTCTGGGCATTATCTCAGCTTGGAAATCATGAGCTTCATTTCCACACAAGTTCCTACAGGGTCAGAACATTTGGCTGAGTGACCAAAAAGAAACAAAGGAGGCAAATTGCTGTAGTGTGGATCTTGCTTGACCCTCTAAAGGCCCATGTATTAAAAACTGTCTCCAGCATGGCACTGGAGAGGTGGTGGAAACTTTAGCAAGGAGGGCCTACTTGGAGGACCTTAGATTACTAGAGTGGACAGGAAGGGAATTATTGGATTGGAGCCTGACCCTGTCTCTGATTCTCTGCTCTCTGGCTTCTCATGTGAGTGATTCTATTGGACCATTACTGCTGCCACGATGCCTCTGTACAAAACAAAGGGGCCATTGGCTGGTGGGCTGGAACCTTTAAAGCTATGAGCCCAGGGGCCAGGGAGATGGCTCAGTAGAATAAGCACTTGCCTAGCAAGAGCAAGGTCCTGAGTTCAATCTCCGGTACCGCAAAAATAAACAAACAAACAAATAAATAAATAAATAAAAATAAAATAGAATAAAGCTACAAGACCAAATTGATTTTTTCTTTTGGCAATTCAGTATCGTGAGCATTTTTTGTTATAGTGACAGAAATCTAACACCCTGTTATGGATGAGTATGAACTATCATTTGCATCAGAATCAGACACAAGAGTGAAGTCGTTAAATATTGGCTTGGTGAACATTTATTACACGAAAATATATTCTTTTGGAGGTACTGGGGATTGGGCTTAGGGCCTTTTCACTGAACTACATGCTTAGGCCTTTCTTTTTTCATTTTCTTTATTTTGGGGACAAGTTCTTGCTGAGCTGCTACGTTGCTCAGTCTTAGCTTGAACTCACAACCGTCCTGCCTCAGTATTCCACAGCGCTGTGACTATGAGCAGGCTTCATCGTGCTACTCCATGATCCAGGTACAGAAATCTTATCTTTAGCATAACTGTGCTGTTAGTGATGACAATGAGGTAAGGAAAGTTTGCAGATGAGCATAGGATTAATTAAAGATAGGTTATAATTATGCATCATGATAATTAGGAATACCCATTGATGGAAGGGGAAGGCCTTAACAATGGGAAAGAATTGGAAATTCTTCTTGAGACAATAGAACCTGTGTTGCACCATGCATTCTACTCTCCAAATTCTAGACTGGCTGCCATTTTCTTGTGACAAAACCCTGAAGAAATTTCTGAACTTTCTCATCCGTAAGGTGAACATCACCATGCCTGACTGTTCATGATTTCAAGGTAGTGTTCAAGTCAGGCAACACATGAGGGAACGTCCTGTCAGTGGGCATTCAAATAGCAAATTAAAGTTTCTCACGAGTACTGATACATTTTATTTACATGCCTAGAGATTAGAATAACTTTAAGTTTATAAAATATTTTTAGCAGCCACATGGAGATATTCATGCACAGATACATACACATTTTGGGGGAAAAGAGTCAGGTGTGTGTATGTGTGTGTGTGTTTCTGTGGGCTGAAGCTTAGTGGAAAGACTCAGGTGTTTGATTTCCATGGTCTCAAAATGTGTTATATCTGTGTCAGTTTTGTAAACTGCCCTTGGAATTTATCCCAAATTATCCATGTCTGTCTAGATAGGCTGGACAAGGAAATATGTCTTTTTCGCATCTTAAATGGTAAGAGATTAAGATTAGTATATGAAAGTGTATTGTTGATGCATTGTGTCAACTTGAAAAACTTAGAAGTTTAAAAAAGTGACTCTACTGGAGGACTGAGTTCTCACTTTGTAAAGTCTTCATCCTGTGCAAGAGGAGGGTAGTGTGCTATGCACACTGTGGGGGTGTCTAGCCTGCTTACACTGTGAGGAGAAAAAGAGGCTTTCCTCTTCTTTTCACTGTTGTTGCTTCTGCAGTCTTCCACTGCCTTGGAGTGTTTCCCCTCTGCCATGCTACTTTGCCTTGGAGCCAGCTGATTATGGACTGAAGCCTCTATAAACTGTGAGATAAACAAACCTTTCCTTATTTAATTTTGGGCTTGGAAGATTTTGTTTGAGCAAAGGCGGAAAAGTTACCAAGACAGAATTTTATACCAGAGAAGTGGGTTTGTTTCTGGAACCTGGCTGTGTAGTTCAAGGGCCTTTGGGAATGGCCTGTGGGAAGTGACTACAAAGGTTCAGAGATGTCACTAGAAAGACTAAAGATGGAATGCCGTAGGCTGTTTTACATGGGAGATTCTGGTCAGAGCTCGGAAAACCAGAAATCCATTAAAAACCAGGCTCAGGACATTTCTGCTGGGAAAAAGGAATGCACTAGTTTTTAGTGTCCAGATAATGTGTGTTATAGCTTAGAAAAAAGTTTATCTAAACTTAGTGTTGAGACTTTTTCTGAGACCGAGATCAAAGTGATGGACTAATTAATTTGGCAAAAGAAATTTCAAGACAGTTGAATGTTGAGACAGTGTCAAGGGTATTGTTGGGGACTTTTAGCCAGATTTATGCTGAGAATCAAGAGCAAAGAGCCCAGCAGGATGATTTAAAATGTGAGTCTGGCCAGAAAGGAAGCTCCACAAAAGCTATGAACTGCAAGGATAGAGCTGAGGAGATCTTGGTAGCTGAGAAAGGACAGTAAATCTATGTGCTCAGGGGCCACAAGAAGCAGCAAGTCTCTACCATTCACTGCCTCAAAATTGCCAAAATGAAAGCTTTTGCTTTGAAAAGAAAGCCACAGAGCACCATGTTCTAGAATGGTGGAAGCATGGAAAAATTGTTCCTCAGAATTGGATTCAGAGTGCCCAGTGGTCCAGGCACTAGACCCCTACAGCCAAGAGAGAGGAAACCCTGGCTACTGCTTCAGCTAGCAGAAGACCTTGACATCATCTTCATAGTGCTGGTTTTACAGGCATACAGAATGCAGGAGTTATGGGGTTAAAAGACTTCCACCTTCACTTCTGAAGGCCCGGGAAGCCAGGCAATGTACTCCTGAGAGGGCGGGTGTGAAGCTTTGAGTGTGAAGCTGAAGGTGAACTGGAGACCCCAGAAGTTTGGGAAAGCCAAAAAAGTAGATCATCTAAGGAAAGCTACAAGGAGGGAACAAAGTGGGCCTAAAAGAGAAGCCATTGGACCCATAAACACCAGAAGTACCATGGGGTAGAGCCATTCCATCTCTTTGGAACTCACGATCTACCACAGATTACTTCAGACACTGGACATAGAAGTATAAGACTTAATGCTTATCCTGAGGGATTTTAGACTTGTATTGGTCCCAATCATTTGTATCTCCCTGTTATCAACATTCGGAATGAAAATGCTTATCTTGTGCCATTGGATATTTGAAGTGTTTGGATTTCCATGTATATAGCGGCTCCTAGCTAAGAGTGTGCCTTATGTCTTGGAAGAGACTTGGGGCTTGAATTCTCCAGAAATACTGAAACTGTTAGGACTTTGGCCATTCTTAAAGATAGATTAAATAGCTTTTACATAAAAAAGATGTGCATGAGTCTTTGGGAAGCCAGGAGTGGAATGTTATGGTTCTAATGTTATATAATGTTGACAGACTTAATACTGGTTATTTGAGGGTTAGTAAACCTGTGTGATAGCATTCAGATTGTGAAATGATAAGAAGAAGCATGTCTTTGTGTAGGGAAACTGATTTAAAGAATTGTATCTGTTGTCAGATTGACAAGGGATGGACTATAATGGCTGATACAATGTATCCACTTGGGAAGTTTAGAAGTTTAGACCAGCTACTAAGCAACTCACTTTGCAAACAACCTGAGTGTGTGCAAGAGGAGGCCAGGAGATGGTGTGAGTGCTACAAACATTTGCCCTGGGGGTGGTAGCTTGCATAGAGTGTGAGGGAGGAAAAGAGGCCTGCTCTTCCCCTTTGCTGTCTTGATTTTGCTGTCTTCTGCCACCTTGAATGGTTGCTCTTCACCATCCTATCCTGCTTTGGGGCCAGTGGAGTATAGACTAAAACTACCACAGGCTGAGCTAAATAAACCTTTCCTTCCTTAATTTTGAGTGTCAGGTATTTTGTCTGAGCAAGGAGAGAAAAGTATCCAGATAGTGATCTTTAAATTTTAAGGATTATATATAGAGAAGGAGTACTTCATATTGTGTACTTTATTGGTTTGAAGTTCTAAGCATATTGTGTACTTTATTGGTTTGAAGTTCTAAGTGCCTGCCTAGTTAATCTGAACCATCATTGTGAAAGGCAGGCGGTGCTTTGAAATCTGCACTGAAAGTCCTATAATTGGCAAGACAAAACCTTCTCCATCAATTCTTCACTTTGCAGCTTTGGTGGCCGGGATGAGTATCTTAGCACTGTACTTGGCTGCAGATGGTCAGAGCCAACATGAAGGGAGACATAACAGCACTTCCTCCACTGACATTGTTAAGTTAGAGCCGAGAAAGTACAAAATCATAGTTCTTTGGATTGAAAAATTCTAACTCCAAATTCTGATGTCATGATGTCTTTTCAGTTGTATGGCTGGATATAGAGAAATCCTCAAGGCAAAATTATATTTCTAATAATTACTCTATAATGTTTGCAATGCTATTGCAGACAGTGCCCTTGAATCAGCTTGTTGCATCTCCTTCTGTGGTTTTTCCTAAAGTGCAAAGGCAATGACTGAAGTTAAGTTTAGCCTTACATAATATCTAACCCTACTCGATCCCACCCCTGTCAAAAAGTCAGCTCTGGATCCCTCTTTTTGGCAGTTACTCCGCTTCCCAGGCATTCCTCATTCTTCCTCCAATTTTTGAGAGGCCCTCTGTCTTTTCATTCACCTAAAAGTGGCTGTTCATTCTTCACAACTCAGATTAAATTTCCTTTCCCTGGAATGCCTGCTATGTTGCAGCAGGCAGAATTAAGGTTGTCTCATGTGTGCTTGTATGGCAACCTAAATCCAGGGCTAATCCTGTGCTTCAACCAACATACCATACCTGCTTCAATCTGTTGCCTCCCTAGGAATTTTTGAAGTCTGAGATTATGTTTTATTTTTGAATTTTTAAGGCCTAGCACCTTGCCTGACACTTGGTAAGTATCTCGGAGTGAAGGAATGAATTACTGTCCTTCTCGGGGAGCAGGAAAATTACAAGATCAAGAGGCTGAAATATGTGCCTGTTCTAAAAATGTTAAGAAATACTACTTCAGACCCACACCTTGAATTGAGTGGGAAAAAATTAGGTAGTAATTACAGAGGGAAGGCAGGTAAGCATGTGGCTGCGTTGAGTATTTACTCATCAAACCAGACTGAAGCAGCCTTAATCAGGGAAAATCAATCTGCCTGTTTTTCAGTGTAAGCATAAACACGCTGACAGTGGCTGCCACATAGGTGTTCTGACAAATCTCACCATAACCCTTGAGTTAGTTGCCGCTTCATTTACTTTCTGTGTATAAATCTGACTTGTTGATACTTATCTTGAACACGAAATTTATCTTCTTCAAGCAATGTTTTATAGCATGTCATGCCAGAGGTCAAACATCCCTTCTTATACAAAATGCAGGGGGAGCTCTGCCTGACATTCTAGTGGTTCTCCACCTTGATCCAGTTTTGATCCACTATTTTCTGTATTTGACATCACCTAAAACTATTAAACTGTCTTTCTCTGTATTGTTTATCTCCTTTAGAATTTCCACACATAATATTTTGAGACTAATGTTATCATCCAGCTTTGATTGTAGAAGTCACAACGGTGTCCTCATTCTATAATTTGTCATTTCCTTTCCAAGAATCACTAGCTGAACTATAACGCCTTCTGTATATTATAAGTATGCCTAAAATAATTAAGCGGCAAAGTTTTCAGAAGCTTTCATTCTTTGTTTTCTGAACATTATAGCTTTGGATGGAAGCAACTTCACCACTTTGTGTTGAATTGTGTTTGTTAGCACAAGGGCTTGGTGGTAGTAAGTAAGAAACATTTATTTTTTTTATTTTTTTATTTTATTTTATTATTTTTTTTTTGGTGGAACTGGAGATTGAACTCAGGACCTTGCACTTGCCAGGGAAGCGCTTATTCCACTGAGCCATCTCCCTGGC
>NDGN011281792.1:0-20149 GCA_002564285.1 Tympanoctomys barrerae | reverse complement strand
AAAAAAAAAAAAATATATATATATATATATATATATATATATATATATATATAGTTTCTTATAAAATCTACCAATTAATTAAACAAAATTTCTCCCTTTATATAAAAAGGAAAACTATTGCAATTTCTGAGGATCAATGGAATTCCAATTATCCTTCACTCATTAACTGTACCATGTCATGAAATGGATATATAATATCCACAGTGCTCCCTAAAGTTAATGGGCCCGCAGGCAGATGTTTACATAGTTCTTTCCTGTATCAGAGTAGAAACAACAGGTAGATTATGTAAATAAATATGGTAATTGCAGCCCAATGGGAATTGCAAATGTAGAGTTCAATCTTCATTTTAACAAGAAGCCTCGCACAGAGATAGAACTCTGGGGATCAGCAGCTCTTCAGAATAATGTTAGCCTTTAAAATTGAATTCATAAATACCAAGGGAAGGAATAATCTTTGCCATGCCTTCCTTTTAGAAATTACATGTTTTGTTCGTTCTTTAGAAGAACAATATGAAAGGAGAGGAATCTCAATTTATAAATTATGTATCATTATATTTGCTCTGATAGCCTTTCTAATGTAGGAGAGCTTAGAAAGATAGAGACAGACGTTCATGCTGAAAATCATATGGCATTGTCACTTGGGTACATTTTCCATCTCTCTTTTGACAGCTAAATTCATGTGTTCCAAACATGAAAGTGATAGAACTCTCCACTGAATCTGTCACACTGTTGCTTTGTTCTAAGAGGAAGAAGCCATCTTATGGTTCATTGAGGCATTTTGTTCTAGGAAGATTAAAAGTTATTTAATTTATGATGAGCAAAATAAAAAGCTTAGACTATTCAGATAGAAACCTCAAAAGGTGTGTGGCACAAAAAATTCCAGGACTCTTTATTTCCCCAAAAATAACTGTATATATGGTGCTACTTTTCAGTGGAAAGCTTAGCGATGCTAGTGAGATGGTCTAGAAGAGTAGGACAATCACTGAACAGGGAGAAGTATGAATTTGTCTTCCAGACATAGCCAAATTGTGATAAGTAATCTTGATTTGCTTCTTTGAAAAGAAAAAGGATCTCTCACTTAAGAAAGTCATGGTTATAGCCAGTGAAGCTTGCTAAAATGTATTAGAGAATAATAAAGTGAACTTTATTAAAAGACACCCTTGGGAGCAATCCCATCATCCTCTACAGCTGAGAGCAGCAAAAATTGTCACCTGGCCCTTTTTGTCTTCTTATGCTTAGCATTTTATGAAATGACTTTTTATGAAAAGAGTTGTGGAAGTATAATTGAAGTCACCTTCTTAAATGATTTGTGAATGTTAAATGGCTCACTCAGGACATAGATGGATTTCCTCCTTTATTTGGTTCATCAACTACTTTACACTGAGATTCCTCTCTCACTTAGGAGAGTGGTAATTATCATCAATAGCAGTAAGTATCCACTCAGGACCTACTCTGCGCCATACACCATGCTTCTTCACCTACACAGTATTTCTCGTTCACTTCACAGTCAAGCAAGAGGGTCACCAACGTTTCCCCGCTTCTCAAGGGAGGAAATTCACTCTCAGACCAGATTTTTCCATTTCTGTCCTCTGAAATAAAATGTCTAGCAATAAGCTGAATCAATAAATAACTGTTAATACATGCCATGGCTGGCTTGTGATGAAGGCCTTTTAGCTAATTAAGTTTGCTTTTACTTCAACCAGTGGAAGAAACTGAAACCACAACAAAGCTACTTGGCTCTTGCCCCTGAAGGTCCACCCAAAAGGTATGCACTAGAGGGTGTAAAGAGAGAATGGCTAATGAAAGAATGGATGATTCCAGAAAACGATGCTGTGGTTTATAACACATTTAGCACCTGGCAGATAATGTAAATAGCACTGAAAATTAGCTCATTTTTGGCTTACCTACACCCTGTGAATTTGAACAAATCTAAGCCCAGTCTTTGAGTATTTTTTTATAATTTTCTTCTCTTTTATTTTGTTTTTCTTATACACACATGTTTTAAATCTGAGCTGAGGCTCAAGGCTGCTCTCTTCCTAGTTCTCCTCTTGCTTAACCAAAAGAAATAAGTTTTATGGATTCTGGGGGAATTTAATTTTCAACTTTACCTCTTGTTCGTGGCCAGTTTTGCATTCTGTCCCTGCATTTGCAGTACGGTTGTATCACCTCAACCTAAGTCGATTTTCTTCCTGCAACTTTTCACCTTTTGAAAATGAGAATGATCTATATGGCTAAAGAATGTCAGGGAGGAAACCATTTGGAAAGAATTACATGGGGCGCAGTCATTCCGGATCTGGATCATTCTAGCCACCAGCAGCCAAGTAAGAAAACAGGCACAGGGTGTTATGGGCCAAGAGGTTAGAATTCCACAGTATTTATAGCAGATAAATGGTTCAGAATTGACATAGTTGTACAGTCCCAGCAGCTCTTGCGCTGACATGCCTGAGAGGGGGTAGAAGGATAAAAGTGTGAGGCTCTTACTTTGTATGCTAATTTGTTCAAAGTAGTTCACATGTAGCGTGGAGATACTATAAAGCTTGTTGTGAATTTTTCAACATTGAAGTAGGTTAACATACGGTGAATGCTTACCAAATTATAGATCATACAATAAAATAGTGAATATTAAACATTACGATGGAGATGTGAGGTGATAAAATCTTTAACTTAAATAATTTCGAACAAAAAAAATTGTGATACGTTATTAAAATGCATAACGACTTTCCTAATGGAAAAAAATACCGGATCATCAGATCACGTGCACAAAGACTAGTCTTTACAATCTTGCAAGTGATTTGTGCTGGAATTGGGCCTTGACCAGGATTTGGGTCTACCAAAGAATGTGGTAAGCATTAACCAATAGTACCTGCTTGCTGACTTGGAAGGCACCAAGAGCTACTGGAATTTGATGCACAGAAGAGGAGTTTATAATAATGTTGTTCAGAGGAGAAATCTCTTACTGGATACCACACACCAGTTAAACAACAAAAGACAGGCATTAAAGCGCTTCAGTTGGAAGTAGCAAGTATTCAACTTTCTCACCACTGCTGACATGAAGGCCCAGTGAGCCCGTCATCCACAGTGGACTCACTATCCACTCCCAAATACATTCCATCCTACATTTGAGTTCCTGGCAGTTTCTTTGCCTGGTGCTAAACAAGGATGTTTATAATGAATGTATAAATCCAAGTGACAGTCACCAACATAGGACACTTATGCCTTAGCATGTCTCCCTTGAAGTGGTGTACTTACAAAATTATGGTCCAGACATTTATATTAAATGGGAGTACAGGGCTGAGAAATAGCTCAGTGTTCTCAGCATCTGCCTGGCAAGCACAAGGACCTGAGTTAGATCCCTGATACCACAGGCATACCGACCCCAGAACCCTGGCTATACCATGCCAACCCTGACACCAGGCATGGTGGCACACGGCTATATTTCCAGCCCTAAGGAGGCTGTGACAGAAGGATCACAATGAGCCTGTCATGCATCATGAGACCCTGCTTCTAGTTAATTATTTTTTTAAAAGAATATATTACAGGGAATGAGCCTTTTTAGTCTCACACCCCATTTTGGTAGTTGAGAGGTTAAAATACAAGTGGGGCATTTTAACAGCAGGGACAAACTGAGGGAGATTTCCACTTGCAAAGACAGACTGCCTAGAGTCTTCAGTGTCAGGGTTTTAGGTTCAGCTGTCATACCTCAGCTGCTCACAGTGCAGTGGAAGAAACACGGAAGGAACCAGAATCCAGAACCTCACTGGCTTGCTGAGCTGAGGCAGTCCCTGGCTACACCAATTCAGGATACAGGGACAAAGATCAAGAGAACCAGATATAATATAAATATTTCAATAACACCACATGATTCTTACATACACAGATGCCAGATAAATATACCCTAAAAGACACAGTGATTCAGTAGTGTGTAGATAAGCTAGCTTTCCAGGTATAAAAAGAATTATTGGTTTTAAAAATGTATTAACACAGCCATTATGACTCATTTTCTGCCACAGCCCTGCTCACATAAATACTGAATATTTAATAGTCACAAGCATGAAAAAGATGGACCCAATGTATCATGAAAGTAACAGCAAATGTCTAATGAGAGAGGTGGGACAAGGAAGCCTTATGAAACAATGCACGTGGGAGGCTCGGCCTGGGCAGGAGAAGGGGCAGGGCTCCAGCCTCTTGGGTAGCCTGTGGCAGGCAAGAGCAGCTCCCTTGTGTCCTAGGGATAGAGAGTAGGATAGTAAGTAGATTTCCAAGTCACACATTTAGGTAAAAAGAAGTAGACAAAGTCCAAGAAATTGGACCGAAGCCAAAATGTATGTTGTTGAGACTGGGGGGAAAAGGTCTACTTATATATGAATCATCAAGTAGTACAAATTAAACATCATAAAGGACCTTAGTACTGGTAAGGAAAATTCTACTTGTATAAGAATAGAATACCCCTGAACTATAAAACCCTTGCCTCTATAGGCATATAGTTAATTAGAAAAGGACTGTGTATAAGTTTCAAAGATGGAAAAGTGGGTTTATATAATAGAATAATTGATTTCATTATTTCATTATTATTGATGCAGGTTTTTTGAATTTTGAGTCTGCAAATCAGTCTTTAGCATGGAGTGACAAATGGCTTGATCATTACTTGACTTTCACTTAATTATTTCCAATATGTTAATTTGAACAAAGCAATTTTAATATACTTTAGTGCCTCATACTATTAAATGTTGTGAAGGTTATTTTCTGAAAAATCTTACATGCTTCTTTATACTGAACATTTTTTTCTCTCTTTTTACCTTACCATTTTTCTGGTCATTCGGAGGAAATAAATACACTATATTCTATGTAGTATATGGTATAAAATTTTATAAATCAGGCTTTATTAGTAATTCTTATAAAATAAAGAGAAAGTAACTTCAGTTGTGATGGTTAGAGTAATTCAATTAGCATTTCACACTGTTGTGGGAAAGGGCCTTAAACTCCTTACATACCCACATGTATACACACACACACACACACACACACACACACACACACGCACACACACACACTCACATCCCTGTGCCATGAGTACAATCAGTCAGTCTACCCTGGAGCTACCCACACAGGCCTGAAGAAGCGACCCAGGAATGGAGGACGCACAGTTCTGAAAGTTATAAATGGAATGAAAAGAAAACATGCACAGACTTTCTGTTTCCTTCAGGATGACATGAGTTTGGAGCTAAGTCGGAAAAGTGGATTTTAGAAAGCAGAGAGTGAGAAATCAGAAAACCGGTTGGTAGATTACAAACGCTGGTTTGTAAAACATTCATTAAGAACTTTGTGTTTTTCTCACAACTGCGAAGTGTTCAAAATAATGGTCGAAAAACACTGTCTGAGTCCAAAAAGAGCTGAAAGTAAATGTCTGGAAACCCTGAGCCCCAGTTTTCCCCAATTTCTCCTTTAGGTATGCATTTAAACTCTAACCCTGGGCCTCAAGGAGCTTGCACTCTCCTTTAGCTCAATATGCCTGAAGGAAACAAAGGAAGACCTGGCCTGCGCTTCTACTTTTATTTTTTAAAGAGAGTATTAAAAGAGAAAAAGTGTAAGTGATAGCGAATTGCACTTAACAAAGCAGTATGGATTTCACAGCATTTGTTGTAATGCATAATGTTGCCTTCCAAACACTTATTCATATTACCAGGTATATGCATGCAAAATTGGAATAACAGAGAAAAAAATGCATTCAAAATTAAGAAGAGAAAAAGGAGAAACAATTTAGAAAGGAGACAAAACAAATTAAGCATTATCTGCTCCTTTCCATAGACGAGCAGAAATCCGCAGTACAGTTGTCCAAGCCATCCTGCCTACATACATAGATACATCTCTCTTTCCCTCAATCCCTGTCCTATTCTTCTCATCTTAGTAACTCTTTCCTTTTCAAGAAATTCATTCCCTTTTCTCAGTATCTCTTGTACCCTTCAGATTCCATTTTCTCCTTCAGGTTCTCAGAGTAAGGTTATGATACAATGCTTGCACATGTGGTCTGATTTATTTCACTTAAAAGAATGGTCTCTAGTAGCATCCACTTACTGACAAATATGTCACTTTTATCCTGTCTTTTACCTGAGTTATACTCCATTGCAAAAAAAATCACATCTTTTTGATCCATTCCTCACTTGATGGGCATCTGGGTTGTTTCTAGTATTTAGCTATACAAATTTTGCTGCTATAAACATGCGTGCACATATATTACTGTGGTATGATGTTTTAAGTTCTATAAAAATACCCAGAAGGGGAATAGCTGGCCTGAGATCTCCAATCATAGTTTTTTAAGGTATCTCCACACTGATCTCCATAGTGGTTGTACCAGTCTGCACTCCCACCAGTAGTGGAGAAGTGTTCCTTTTTCCCCACAGTCCCTCCAGCGTTTCTTATTGGCTGACTTCTTGAGGTTAGCCATTCTTTCTGGTGTGAGATGGTTTCTCAGTGTTAATTTGCATTTCTCAAATGACCAATGATGTCAAACATTTTTTTTGCATATTTACATGACATTTTATTTGTTCATCTGAGAAATATATATTCACCTCAGATGCCCATTTTTGGATTAGGTCTTTGAATTTCAGGGGTCTGATTCTTTTTAATTCTTTTTTGTTCTAGATGGAAGGACTTTATCAGAGATCAGTTGGCTATAATTTTTTCCAGTTTGTTGGTTTTCTTTTTACTCTTTTAGAGATTTCCTTTGAAGTACAGAAACTTCTCAAAAAGATTTGATCTCAGTTGGTGAATTTTTGAAGTATTTTCCTTGCAGTTTGGTTTTTGTTCATGAACTCTCTACCTGCCCCTATATCTTTAAAATTTCTACCTACATTTCCTCCAGAAGATTTACTGTTTCTGTTTTACTATTTAAGTCTTTGGTCCACTTTGACTGTAGTCTAGTGCATGGTGTTAGACTTGAGTCTAATTTTAGCCTGCAGCACGTGAGGAGACAGTTTTTCCAGTACCATTTAATAAAGAAAATAACAAGGCAGTAGGTATCACAATCTCTGACATGAAATTATACTATAAAGCTATTGTGATAAAACCAGCATGGTACTGGCATAGAGACAGACCTGAAGATCAATAGAACATATTAGAAGGTGCAGACACAGCTGCAAACACACACAGCCACCTTATCTTTGATAAATGGGGCCAGACATATTCACTGGAAGAGAGACAGCCTCTTTAATAAGTGGTGCTGCACTTCCTAATTATGCAAAACAAAACTGCTGCTTTGGAGACCCAGGCATTGATACCATTTCTATAGCCATCTAATTTTGAAACCTTATGAAAGTTACTGGGCCTATCTGTGTCTCCCTTTCCCAATCTGTAAAATGATATCAAACTCATAAATTCACAGACAGCTTAGAGGCTGCAAACTTTTGCCAATCCTTTTCTAAGGAAAAGCAGAATTTAAATTTTGAAGTTCTAAGGCTTATTTCTGCCGCTCCGGGATCAAGCGTAGTACTTTGCATATGTATATAAGATGTCTCCGTTGATAATGCTCAGTAGGTAAATGCATGAATTGAAAGTATTTTGTAAATAATAGGTGCCTTTTAGAATGAATTATGCCAGCTTTTTCTAAAACCTCCGGCAATTTAGGGCAGGGTTAGGAAAAGGTAGGTCCTCTTGTAGAATGCAGGATATTCTAGGCTGTTCAATTGGTCACTGTTAAGTAGAACAGTCACTGCTTCAGCTGTTTGCATGGTGAGATGCAAATCAGACAGCTCCCTGTGACCCCTCCATGATTAGTAAGGTCTGGCTCAAATCCACCAGGTTATTTCTGACGGTTTGATGTTTGGGACTCCATCACCTTAGGTGTTATTGAAGGTCTCTTCAGGTTGTTTTCTTTACAATAGACTTCTGCTTATTTATTCAATGTGATATTTCTGCTTAGCAAGGTTGAATTTGATGAAGTGAAAGCTGTCTGTACACTTAGTGTAGGAGTCAGACCTGAATAATAGCCATCTAAGTAGAGTTCATTAATTATGCTAAAATGTTTGTTTTTTAAATGTCAGGTATCCAGATGGTACTATGGCAACAGGGGTCGTTAAAAATGGTTAGGCACACACAGAGAATCTTAATAAAGAAATACTTTTGCTAGAGGTAAAGGTCCATAGGAGAGGCAGATTAAAAGATAATAAAAGGTTAATAAGTTGAAGTTTCATAAAGTGAAATTAAAACAAGTACCTTGAAATGAGCCACAGTATAACTCCGCATGCATTAATTTGTTTCTCCCATTTCAGTGTCTGTTCTATCCCAACTTGTCCATTTTTGTCCAATGATTTCCCTCTGTTGTACTTTGAAACAGCTTTGCCAATGAGAGATGCTATGTAATAAAGTCAGACACTACTGCTGTTGCTGTTTGGGGATTTCCTGGTTAAAGAGCTTTACAGTGATGGTAGAAGAGCAGGACTGGTGTCCTAAAAGGATGGGGGCTTTATGTTCTAAAATCTGGAGTGATCAGGGCACAGCTCCACATGCAGATCTGATGGTAAAACTTGAAACAATCACTGGAGATGCCCACTTACATCTGTGCTTCATATGCCTCTTGTTACAAAGCCTTTATTACAGAACCTGAGGCCTAACACAGTTAGGTCTAGCACAGTTAGCCATAGCACAGAAGCGGCATTGGGTCAGAATATAAATTAGCCCCAGCGCTCTGGCATATGAGAACCAATATTTCTCATCAGGAAATAACACCCATTAGAATACTGACTATATCCCAGGTAGCTTTGCCCTAGTGTAGCACTGCTACAGAAACACTGACGGGAGGCTTGATCCTTCAGCTGTCAACACCCACCCCCTTATTTTCTCCACAAAACTCAATCTACAAAGTATCTTCATAAAAATAGATATCTACAACATTTCTGAAAATTTGGAAAATTCTCAAGATGATAATGAACATTTTTTTTCTTTTTTCTATAAAATCCATTAAGCCTAGTTTGCAAGTGTAGTATGAATATTAGCTGTACAAAATAATCAAAATGTCCCAAACCATACCAACATGTCTATGTAGGAAATAATGCTTTTATCATTTATTATCTTAATCACCTTTAAATTTAGTAATACAAATTAGACAGCTGCACAACTAGAAGAGTTCTTATACCATTGAAAGTTCCTATGGATAATGCTTTACAAACATTAAGCTTTTTCACAAAGGGAAAAGGAATGAAAATCTAGCACAGGATACTGAGGAATCCTTCTCTGAAGGTTTTCAAAAATTATTTAAACTTTTTTTTTTCAGAACTGGGGATTGAACTCAGGCCCTTGGGCTTACCAGGGAAGCACTTATTCTACTGAGCCATCTCCCTAACCCCTATTTAAACTTTTTAATTCTCACTTATATTGACATATTATGTTGACATTCCTAATACAAAACATTCCATTCACAAATGTTACAGTTTTATAAAAGCTTTACACACACACACACACACACACACACACAAGTCTCTACCAGATTTAGTCACTTCACAAAACCATCAAAATAACAAAAGTGATGAGAAAATTATTGTAACTCTCAAAGCAGTAAGGCCTGCTGGAAAAGATGTTCTTCTACAAGTATAATATGTCAGTTGTACCAAAGTATTAGGAAGTCAGCAGACACCCAGTAATCAGCTGCACTCTACTGTCTACTGACAAGAACTTTCTGATCTATCTTCGGTGTACCCTTCTATGTGGACAACTGTTAAAAGAAACATAAGTATTGGGCAACTATGGCTATATCTAATGAGGTTCTCCATTAGGAATAGGCGGTCTATATTTTATCTGGCCACAGACAGCATTACCCCCATGCAGGGTCATAGTGCTCCAAAGTCACTTCCTCGTCACTATAAGTTTACTGAAGTCAGACTCTCACAGCGCCCCATAGCCCAACACACTTTAGAACTCTTTCCCATCATCCCACAGTGCAACCTTCATCTTTTCTCAGAATCTCTAAGCTATACCCTCAGGTTTTGAATACATATTTTTGGTCAGGTTTGTCAAAGTATGAGTTATAAGGTATAGAAAATAGATATGATGATATTTAAGCTTATCTGTTTGATCTACTTAGTTTGCAAGATGTACCATTGTCCTGTGAATGACTCAAGTGTACCCTTCTTTATGGCAGAGTAGTATTTAATTGTGCATAAATACCAAACTTTTATCTATTGATCTATTGATCAACATGTATGCCAATTCTAAAATTTGTGTATTTTTATCTATTGACTTATGCTTCCATAAACATGCATATGTATACATTACTGTCATGTACTTTCTTTAATTCTTTTGGGAAGACATCTGGCAGGGAAATTGTTGGGGAGAAGGGAATTTCTATTTTGACTATTTTCAAACACAGTGTCTCAATACAGATTTCTATAATGGTTGCACTACTTTATTTTTCTATCAACAATAAGGAAGGGTTCCTTTTTCTCCACAGCCACATCAGCCTTTGTTATTATTTAATTTCTTCATGGTAGCAAGTGGTTCTGGAGCAAGATGGAATCTCAATGTTGTTCTAATTTGCATTTCTGTATTGCCACAAAGTTGGATATTTTTAATGTATTTCTTGGTCATTTATTCTCTTCTTCTCCTTGTCCTTCTCCACCTCCTTCTCCTCCTTCTCCTCCTCCTCCCCTCCTCCTCATTTTCTTTCTCCTTCATCTTTTTCTAAGTATATAATTTCAGTTGTCCATTTTATAACTGGGACTTTTATTTGATGGTCTAATTCTTTTTGAGTTTGTTATAAATTTTAGATTTTAATCCTCTGCCTGAGAAAGAACTAGAGGATGTTCTTCTCACTCTCTAGGTTGCCTTTTCCCTCCATTGTCTGTTTGCTTTGCTGCACAGAAGCTTTATAATTAGTATAACCCGACCTGATTCTTGATGTTGTTTCATGAGCAATTTGGATTCTGTTCAGCAAGCCCTGCCCTACAGCTGCGTTTTCCAGAGTTTTGCTTATTTCATCTTCCAGCAGATTAAGTGTTTCTGTTTTAATATTTAGATTTTTTAATATATTTTAGCTTAGTTTAGTATATCTGGAAATATATGGGGTTTTCTGACAGTGCTGTGCTGCTTTCAGTCACTCTAGTTTTATTCTACAACTTCAAACTTTGAGTTCTGACACCACCTGATTGCAACTACTTCCCAGAATTGCTTTTGCTGTTCTAGACTCTTCTGACTTCCTATCAATTTGAGGATTGCTTTCTCTCATTTGAAATGCTATTGGTATGTTGGCTGGAATTGGGTTAAAGCTGTTTATCAATTTTAAAATCGTGGCCATTTGTGCCCTATTGGCTCTGCATACCCAGTATTGGTGTTGGAAATCTGGGTTGTGACTAGGATGTGTGTTGTGGAGAGGTTCTTTTCTGAACACAGCTATTTGGATTTCCATGTGCCTTATTTATCAGTATGTTAGTTTTCTCTGTATTTCAAACCTCTGCTCTTATTACTTCAATAAATAGCTTTTGATGTCATTTGTGCTGTGTTCTTATTTTTTCACCAATGCCAATTAACCTCAAAAGACTTTTCCTTACATTATCCAGGAGATGTTGGATTCTCTTCATGTGATCTTGCTGCCTTTAAGGTTTCTCTGCATTGCTGGTCAACAACATCGGTCCTGTCATTGAGTTCTAACACTCTGTCCTCATATCTGTCACTTCTGCTGCCCAGGCTCTCAGTGGATGTGTTAGTCTCTTAGATTCATGTTTGATATATTTTCATGGACTCTGACTCTTTGCTCTACTGGCCATTCATATTTTGTATCATTTTATTTAGCTCAGTTGCCTTTTCATTAGTGTCTTCTATAACCTCACTGACCATTTTGTTTTTTAAGTACATTATGTGCTTATTTATAACTTTTATGAGTTCACCAAGCAGCTTATTGATCTATTGATTTTATATCTCCTCTTATATATAGAATAATTCAGCTGTGTAACTTTGATTTCTTCCCCTTCCTGGCCCGAAAGTTCCTATTTGAAGGAGGTTGGAGTTTTCAGAAGTATTTTATTATCTAATCTTCTTTTGGTGTTTGTTTGTCTTTGCTTTCACTTTGTTTTCAATCTTATGTTGGGTTTTGTTATTGCTCATTGCTTGGACGAAAGAATGACTCCCCCATAACTCAGAAGGAGGAATGGTTGAATTTGGCTCTTGGCGTCTACCCAGGATTGGCTGACTCCAAGGCCAAATTAGCCTGCTGGGGGAGAGGTGCTCAGTGCACAGCTACCAGCAAGCAGAGAGAGATCAAGAAAAAAGCAAAACTATACCCCCAGGGTGCCCCCTCTGTGCCACACCTTCTCACAAAAACTTAAAAAAGAAATCAAGTCAGTAAATCAATTTATACAATCTATAACATTAATGGGTTTCCAGATCGCCGAAGGTGGAGGCTTCTTCCAAGTCTCAGCATGGACACTGCTCCTGCAGGGAAGCCAAGCAGATTAGTGTAGGCACCATCCACAAAACACCTTGGTGCGTTATTCCTCTCCTGTGCCACATTGTCACCATTTTTTATTTGATAGATTTTGCCATAAATGCCTTCAATCAGTTCAGGATTCGAGGCAGCCACAACATGGCAACGAAAGGCACTCACAAAAGTGGATTTCCAGAATAGTTCCAGAAAGCGAAATGCAATGGGATAAGTATGTGTGTGGTGAGAGAGAGGACCTTTGGTCTTACTATAAAAAACTTTTCTTTTACTATAATATATTTTTCTTTTTCTTTACTGCAATACATTTCTTCTGCTATAATATAGTTTTTCATTTTAAATCACACTGTTTTTATCATGTCTTAGGAACCCTAACCCCACCCTTTTAAAATATATATGTATATATTTTTTAATATTAACAAACACATGGAATCCTATGAGCACTACCATAACCAAGATATTTAAAATATTGTTTCACTTCCTACTATGTTCTAAATATTCCTGCCACCCCAAATTCGTGTGTTGAAATCTAACCCCAAACTGATGATATTGAGAGGTAGTGATTTGGGAGTGAGATTAGGTCAGAAAAGCTTTGCTCATTTGCCTAAAGTAGTGAGCAACTTTATTAAGTAGGCTTGAGGGGGTCTCTCTGCTCACGCCAGAGTGAGCACATGGCTGGCAGACACCATCGATGAAAATTAGGTGCTCACTAGACACTAAACCTGTTCACAACACAACCTTAGATTCCTAGACTTATTGTGAGCAATGCAGTTTGGCATTTATAAATTGTCCAGTCTAAGGTATTTTGTTATAGCACCCCAATAAAATGGAATCTCTCCAAAGATTCCTCCATTCCTCTTTGCAGTTAATGCATCCCTTCACCCACCTCTGTCTCCTGGCAACAGGTTTTAGTTTTCTTTGCTATCCCTATGTATGATTTGCTCTTTCTAGAATGCCACACACATGCGATCATACGTGTTATACCTCTTTGACGCTGATGTGTTTCACTTAGCAAAATGTGTTGAATGATTTGAGATGCATCTTAGCAGTAGAGGGCTTATCTAACAGGTGTAAGGCCTTGAACCTGATCTCTAACACCACAAAATTTTTGCTTAAATCTCTTGTGATCCAGAAATTGTTTTCTATACAGTAGGTCTCCACATTATAAGCTGGTTCCATTCTTGGAGAATTGCCCATAAGTTGGATTTGTTTGTAAGGCTACAAAGGGAGGCTTACACGGTGTACCTGCAAATGTTTGTAAGTTGTGGACTTACTGTATTGGCAGTTTTTGTTTTCATTTTTTAACTGAGGGATATCCCATGTAAGGACATACCAAAGTTAAGTTTTCTTTTACCCGTGGAAAGATATTCTTTAATTGTTTTCATGGTGAAGAGCTAGATCTTTTTCAAGTAGAAAGGAGATCAAAAGGTTGAGAAAGAGGGAAAGGAAGAGAGGAAAAGGGGATGAAAACAGGAATTGAGATGTGTTATATACGTGTACCAACTCCCCATGAGGAATGTGAACATAATGTACTGCCCATGAATACTATGGAATTTTACAAAAGAAATTGCAAAGCTTCTTTCCAAAGTGGCTGCAGTATTTTGAATTTTCACTGAATTTCCATTAGTAGTATTTGCAGGTTCATTGTTCAGATGCAGCCATTCTATACCCTTCCTAGCACCCAGGTCGGTCCTCATTTCCCTTTTTAAAATGTTGACCATTGTGGTTTGGAATGCTATCTCATTTTGGTCATATATGAATGAATATAAACACACTGGACATATACCAAGCAGTATACATTTAATCAGACAAAGAGCCTTTGTTTTTTTTTGTTGTTGTTGTTGAAACTTTTGTAAACATTACACTAAGGTTCCCCACCCTCCCTTTCTCTTTCAGAGCACTGTAAAACATAAGGTTGAATGGAAGTGTGCATGTATCGTACACACTAAAAAGACTTTCTACAAAACAGAATACAGCACTGGAAAACCTAAATCTTCTGTGAAATAGCCCTGATCCTACACTCTGTAAGAAATCAGAAGCCCTTGCCATGCTCTTCATTAGAAAAATTCAATTTCAGCCCCTGCATTTGTGAGCTGAGAATTAAATTATATGAGCACACTCTCTTGCACACTGGTCAGGCATGAGGGTGAGCAGCATGCAGGATTCCACCAGAGAGAGCTCTGTGCACTGTAAGGTATTAAAATAAGAATAATACCAGACAAATTGGTGCACTCCTGTAATCTCTACTACACAGGAGGCTGAGACAGAAAGGTGCTAAGAATAAGACCAGCCTAGGTAATGTAGCAAGAACCTGTCCAAAAATAAGACATTTTTAAAAAGGAATTGAGATGTGGCTTAGTGGTGGAACCCCCTCTGGGCTCAATCCAGCACTATAAAATACCTAAAATCAAATACAGAATACTTGGCCCCATGACATTTTTCAAGTATCCAGTAAGAGTTTCAACAACAAGTGTAAAGCTGTTAAAATGGTGCCAATATTTTGTTCTTGATACCAATTAGAGGGATAATGGCATTGTGATCCCATACAGTATATTTCAGAATCGTATCACTTCAGTTATACATATGCAAATGTGTATCTCTAACATATAAAATTTTTTAACATACTATTACCATAGCCAATAAAATAGCAATTGCATGATGTTATCTAATTTCTAGTCCACATTCAATGTTTCCTAAGATGTTGCATTTGGTTGTCTCTTAACTTTCTTTTTTTAAAAAAAAATGCCAGTTTTTTATCAAAAAAAAACATTGTTGATGTTCATAAAACATCTCTCCCATTGCATCCTACTGTTTTATTTTTCATATAGTTTTCTCTGCCACGTCTTCCACATCTTCCTTCCTTGCTGCAACCAGTTATACAGATGAGATCAGGGAAGAAATGAAAATTATATCAAGTGCTGTCTATTTCAACAACTACTGTAGAATGAATATCTGTAAGGTTTTTCCTTTAGCTCAACTTCAAGCAGTGAGATACACAGCCAATATGGCTTTAACTGCGCAGAAGATAAAATCCCAGTTCTTCTGTGTGCTGCTGCACACTTGCACGCACCCCTGACATCTTCTCACGGGAGCCCTGCACACGTGCATGCAAGCCTTTTGCTTGCCTTCCCTCAAGGCATCTCGTGGTACACACACACTCGCTCTGTTTGTCTTCAGTGTCTGCCCCTTACCGTGTCTGTGCTGTTCTCCCCTTCTGGACAGCATCCTTTCCTGATCGTGACCAAACAGGACACTCTTCTGGGCTATCCTCTGCTTGCTACAAATTCTCAAAAGTTGATAGGCCATCTAAAGCTCTCGGGGTCCTTAATTACTTCATACTGTCTAATTCCCTGTTCTGTCTTCCTCCTTTACTTAAATAATTGTCCTATTGATCTCAGCAACCCATGAGATTAAAAAATCATTTGATCCAATAAAGCAAATAAAGGAAACCTGTTTTCGTTTGCGTGTGTGGCTGGCCCCCGCTGTGCCGGGCGTGTCGGAAGGAGGCGCGCACAGACGTGGCCATTGCACTTACAGCATGGAGGAAATCGCATTGGACAGTGAGAGGCTGACGGTGCTGTCGCCGCCACCTGCGACCCTGTTTGGTGGAATTGCTGTGAAGCTGCCAAATGGAGCAAGCTACTTAAAACAATAGGTAAATTGATTGCTTGCAGAAGCCTGAGACAATAGAAGAGGAAGTCGTTTCTGCCTTAGAGAGTCTCCAGTTCATTAAACTCCCTCCCCACCCTGAGCTGCGAGCACCTCTCAAGCTGAACCGTGGCTGAATTCTTCCTGGTGCGCCCTGGGCTGCAGCGTTTCTTCACACCACTTGGGGATACAGTGATTCCTCCCTCCTGTGGTTGTCTTCAGGACTGGCCACCCCACATTTATTGCAATGAGAATTTTGTATGCACTTGTGTGTGGTACTAGAAATGGAACACAGGCCATTTTCTGCTGTGCTTCCTCCCCAGCCTGTTTTAAGGGGTTTCTTTCTTTCTTTCTTTTTAATTTTTAGACAAGGTTTCAATAGGTCAACTGCCCACGCTGTGTTCAAGCTTGTCATCTTCCTGCCTCAGCCTCCCAGACTGCTGAGATGAAGGGAACAAGGCACCTCACCCAGCTGCAACTAGATTTTATGGTCATTTGTTCATGTTTATGTTGTTGTAATTGTTTACCTCCTTGGGCTACTTGGTGTGTGGCAGACACAAGCACTGAAGCTGCCAAATGCAGCAAGCTACTTAAAACAATAGGTAAACTGCTTGAAGAAGCCTGAGACAATAGGAGAGGAAGTCGTTTCTGCCTTAGAGAGTCTGCCCAGAACAAACATTTGATAAATAAACATTTGATAAATATGTTGACACCTGACATTTGACAGTGTTTCTTTTTATTGCCATTTTGAGTCAGAGATAGTTCAGTCAATACATTTGTAGTCATAATAGTATCATCAGACATCAGATTTCTTTAAACACAAGAGTGTTTACAAAAAGGAAGGAAAGGTGGGATGTAGGACAAGTTGAACTGTAAATGCACCACCCACATTATCTCTGAAACCCCCTCACAGAACATTCTTTCTGGCTTTCTCCTACCATTCTGAGCACCACAACTCCAGATTGCTGTTGCAAATGTCTGTTATAAAAGTAACTTTAAAGTTTAGTGTTCAGTCCTAGCTAATTACTAATTTCTTTAAAACTATTTAAACAAATTAGGCATTGAAGGATGTATTTAATTATTTCTCTGAATTAAGACACATAGGCAGATTTCCAAAATCTTTATTATGAACTAGCAATTATACAATTAGCTATTTAAAAATGCCCGGTCTGATGGACAGGGCAAAATTACCTTCTAATTAAAATTAGCTAAACAAGCGTATTTCACAGCACTAATGAGTAATTCAAAGCCTTTCGATTGAGGGAAATAAAATAAGAAAATGATGTCACCTGTTCATTTTTTGGAATAATGTAAACCAAACTTCCATCATCTGTGCTTTACATCTAATGTCTACATATACGAACTAGAAACGAACAGGCACATCGATCTTTCCCACAAAACTCCTGCTAAACAAGTACTCAGTAAAAACATGAATGAATTAAAGTGAAGAACAATTCAACAACTGAGAATATGCATTCATTCACTTTGTTTCATTCAGCACATTTACTGGGCCCATACTGTGTGCCAAATAGCTAGTAGGGACACTGTTGATTAGCTCAAGTTCTTGGTCTCTGAATTACATTTGAGGTGCAAGCTGTTGCCTGTAAACTTAGGACCTTTTCTCTCAGAAGGATAACACGTCTAACTGAGGGCACACTGTTCAACATTTGATATTTCTAACTTCTCTGTGGTCTTACTCTGTCCTCTCACAATGGAGTGTGAAGGAGTAGAGGGCCACTGAAGTTGATGGAGGGCTGTCCATGGGGTAGAGTAGCCTTCACATGCACAAAGGTGCTTGAAGGTTCTTGAGATGTGTTGCAAGTTACGTTTGTTTAACAAACGCACTAGATAAATAATAGGCAAAGAAAAGTCCAAATGTGTTTAAATTAATCTCAAATTCCAAATTAATGTTACCTAAACTGGAATGATTTTATCATAGCTCATTTTCAAATAAATTATTTTGCTTTTTAGCCATCATACAAAGAATTAGCTAAGTAAATGTTGCAGTTTAAAATGTAGAAGTAAACTCATATTATCGAATTTATTTCATTTTAAGAGTTTTTTTTTTTTTTCTTAATGTTTCTCCTTTCAAGGCCCCATGGTTTTGGGCACTATACCTCTTAATTCTCATGAATATTTCATCTGTCTTTGGCGTACATACCAAACAAGTACGTATTATAGATAGGAGGTGCTTCTTTTTGTTTTTTAAGAATGAGCTTTTTTTCTACATGTTAAACATTGATTGTCCCTTTGCAACCTTTTTCTGTCATGGGTGTGATTTAGTTACATAATTTTATGGATGAGAAGACTTAGATGTGACTACTTGGAAACTAGTGTCTGATTGATAACATCCACTAGTATTAATTATTAAATCCATCAGAACATTTTTTCAAGGAACTTGTCTAAATATTCTTGTACCAAAGAAGAAACTGAATCCAACTATTCTACTTTCAATCTGGATTGAGTAATTTCCACTAATCTCTGCCAATTTTCTTCTGAATTAATATCTCTAAAGACTGACTTCATTTCTTGGAGCAGTTCTGTACAGGAAAATAATATTGGCGTCTTCTTGTCTTCAAGAGAAATACACAGCATTAAAGTTTCTAATTAGGGGCACACAAACAGAAAAAGAAAAACAAACTTCAGTGAACGAAGCATAAAGAAAATATTTTAATTATTTTCATGATACAATTGTTAGGTGAGATGAGTGACAGCTAGTTGTCCCCTGCCAAAGTGTCATGAGGTCACACGTGGGGCTTCTGGGGCATGGCTGGCGAGAGAGTATGTGATACTGGGGTTAAGGACGCGAGACTGGCCCGACACCATGGCAATGCCAGCCCCAAGTGTCCTCCAGCCTGGGTGTGAGTGCTACCTGGAAGCCTGGACAGGACAGAAGGGGCAGAAGGAGCGTTTCGGAGGTTGCCGGCTGCTTGCAGCTGTCATTTGCTGCTGCTTTGCTACTTCGATGCTGCTCTGCTGCTTTGCTGCCTCCCGCCCACCGTGAGCTGTTTCTCCTCTGTGGTGCCCCTCTGTCACTCTGCCCTGCCTTGGAGCCAGCCAAATGGGAACTGCAAGGGCTACAGACTGTGAGCTAAATACACCTTCCTCCTTGAAGTTTGTCCAGTATTTTGTCTCAGAAGAGGGAAGTAACTAAGACATTGGGAGAGACCTTAAGTAACAATTTCTGTAATGTTAATGCAAGTGGATAGGTTACACTGGTAAGCAATTTTTATGTCAGTTAATACAAAAGATTTCTGTTTGTAATTAAAACTTATGAGAGGACATGCTAAAATCGGCTTTTATCTCCAGTAGGGTGAAATTTCAGGTGACAGCAATTAATCTGAGTCATTAAATTAGATATTTTATTATCTGACCGCAGATAATGAACACTAATCAAAGATATCACCCATAGGTTTTATTATGAAAGCCAGGATTTCTTTCAGTTTTTCTAAAGAAAAATAATACTTTCTTCAGGGAAATATATATATATATATATATATATATATATGAAACAATCAATCATAGAGGAAAAAAAGCATACTAATTAGCCTTAATATTTCCTTATTTTAACATCTTAATATAACTATGTAGGAACAATGGTAGATTAGTCACTTTATTTATATATTAAAATACCTGCAGTCAGGCTCGGACATAGCTCTGTAGAATAATTGCTTGCCTGGCAAGTGCAAGATCCTGAATTTGATCCCTAGTAGCGCAAAAATAAATAAATAATAAAACAAAAAACGTCTGCAGTCTAGTTTCTTCATTCCTTTACAAAAACCACAATAACCATGTATCCTTAGGTCCACAACAGGGATAAAGGGTTCTTATGCATTCTAAGCAGGTGTATGTGTTACCACTGAACTCCAAACCTAGCCAATAGATAGATAGATAGATGACAATTGAAGTAGAAATAGAGACAGAGACAGAGACAGAGATAGTTTTTAAACACGGAAAGAAATTTATACAAAATAAAAGTAGCCATTGTCTTTTGATTTTATTTCTAAGTGGTTAGGTATCTCCTTCTCCTTCTCCTTCTCCTTCTCCTTCTCCTTCTCCTTCTCCTTCTCCTTCTCCTCC
>NDGN011281705.1:0-14225 GCA_002564285.1 Tympanoctomys barrerae | reverse complement strand
CTGTCCTTGCAGCCCTTCTTTTTCTCTAATTTTTGGTCTGCAAACTTAGGTTGTTAACCTTCCTGAAGAGAAGTTTAACTATATTATTACCCTATAACATAGGCAGTTGAGCTTAACCTCACTATCTTTCTCAATATCAAACATCTTAGACATAACATAGATCAGGGATTTTTAATTACATTTCAAATTTATTTCCCATTTTTGTGTTATTCGGAGTATGTATATTTTCTTTACTCAGCTTTGGCATTTCATATGAATCTATGAAATGTCCATTTCCTCTGTGTTTTCCATCCTGTGAAAGTAAATATCCTGGAAGTAGGTATTGATGATCTGATTTTCTTTACAATCTGTAGTCATTCCACTAATTCCTTTTTAATTCCTTATTGCATGAATTTGTTCTTTTTGCTTTTTTTTTTTTTAGATTGGCTAAGGGTTTATCAATTTTCTTTATTCTTTCAAGTAACCAATTCTTTGATTCACTTGTCCTTTGTATATTTTATTTGCTCCAGTGCATTAATTTCTGCTCAAATGTTTATAATTTCCTGCGCTATTTGAGCTTTCATCTTGACTTGCTCTTCTTCATCTAGGAGTTGGAGGCTAAACCTCAAATCATCTATTTTTGATTGTTCTATTTTCCTACTATGTGAATTTATTGCTGAAAATTTTCCTTTTAAGAAAGATTTCATTATATCCCACAGGTGTCAGTAAGTTGTAACAACATTTTTGAATGATTGTAAATATTTTTTAATTACTTCTTTAATTTAACCTGTCATTCACAGTTTGGTTAGGAGATTGATATTTAATTTCCATGCATTTATGGTGTTTTTGTGGTTTTCTTTGTCAATAATTTCCAGCTTCATTGCACTGTGGTATGAAGTGCGATGCTAAGCATGAGATAATTTCAATTCCTTTGCATTTACTTTAGCATATTGTATGTGTTAGTATAAAGTCTATTTTGAGGAACACCCCATCTTCATCTGAGAAGAATGTGTATTGTGTTGTTGCTGGGTGAAACGTTCCGTAAAGTAAAATGTAAGTCCATTTCTTCACAAGTTTGGCTTAGTTCTATTATATCTTTGCTGATTTTTTTCCTAGTCAATCTTTCTCTTTGTGATTGGCATGTTAAGGTCCTCCCTCACAATGATATTATTGATCATTTAATTTTTCGTGTCTGTTAAAATTTGTCTTACAAAGGTGGGTGCGCCTACATTTGGTGCATATATATTTATAATTGCTGTCACCTCCGCTTGCATTTTTCCCTTAGCAACTATACAGTGATATTCTTTACCTCTTTCAATGATTTTTGGTTTGAAGTTGATTTTTTCAGCAACCAGAATAGCTACCCCTGCTTTTTTCTGGTATCCTGTGTCATGGAGAATTGTTTTCCATCCCTTGAATTTCATTCTCTGAATTTTCTTTTGAGTTAGATGTGTTTTTTGATGCAGCATATTGTTGGATTTTGTTCTTTAGTCCACTTTGCTAGTCTGTTTCTTTTGCTTGGTGAATTGAGGTCATTGATGGTTGTAACTGATATGTATTGGTTTATCTTTGTCATGTTATTTTCCTCTTATAGGTTCCATACATTTTCACTCTTTTTATTACTTTCTAGGTTTGATAGTTCCTCTCTGTTGTTCTTGAACCTATGATCACTTCTGTATCTTTCTAGAATATCTGCCAATACTCTTCATAGGGTTGTTTTGGTGGATATGAATTTGTTCAAATGTTCTTCGTCAATTGATGGAACATTTCTTCATTAAATTTGACAGGGGCTGGCCAGATAGCTCAGCAGACTAAAGTGCCTGCTGAGGCAGGCTCAGGGACTGGGGTTCAATCCCCAGCATGGTGTGCCAAACCCCACCCCTGGGGTGTGCTGAAATAGTGACTGAAACTGGGAGTAGTGGTACATTCCTGTAATCCCAGTGCTTGGGAGGCTGAAAACAGGAAGATCACTATCAGTACAATCTGCGTAATGAGACCCTACATAATATTTGCTGGTTATAGCCATCTGGGTTAGAAATTATTTTCTTCCAGGACCTGAAATACTTCACTCCAAGGTCTTGATTTGACTGTAGGTGTTGAGAAATTTGTTGTGATTCTGATGGTCTTTCCTCTGTAGTTGATCTATTTCTTTTCTTTAGCAGGTTTTAAGATTCTATTCTTCTGCTGAATTTCTGAGATCTTGATTAATATGTGTGTAGGTGTAAGTTTAATATGATTATGGCTGTCTGGAGTTCTATACAACTTACTATCTGTATGTCAGGTTGTTTTCTCATGTTTGGAAAAATTTTTGCTAGTACTTCTGCAAGTAGTTTTTTTTATGTCATTGTTGCTGTCTCCCACTGGTTCATTAACACTTTTTTCTTACACGATTTTTCTTTGCATTGTCTTGTCGCTGCTGAATTGTTATTTCTTGGAGTATTTTGTTGTTGTTGTTGTTGTTGTTGTTGTTAGTTTTAAGAAATCTTTCCTTTCATGTTCATTAGCTGCACTGCTGTCCTCAAGGTTTCAAAGTCTATCTTCAGTTTCATTCATGCAGTTTTTACAGTTTTTCAATGAAATTCTCAATTCATACCTGGATATCTCTTTGAATCTGTTTCATTCATTCTAATTCTTTTCTGTATTGTTGATTCAGGGTTCCATCATTTTTTATTATCCTCTATTTTTTATAATCTATGTCTTCTTTAGCCATGTTGAGCAATTCCTTCATGATTGTTGTCATTTTTTTTTTACCTCAGATATTATTTGTGGTCTTGTTTCTTCTATAGCTTATGGATTTGTTTCTTTACTTCAGTTGCTATCATTTCAGAAATTTTAGGTATGTGATTTTCAAGTTCTTGCATGATTTTGTCCTCTGGATTTGTTCTGAATGGGCAGGAGGATTGACGCTGCCTTCTTCTCCAGCATTTTGGCATATCTGAAGCTCCCAATAATCACCCAGACTTTGCTGAGTTGGGAAAGTCGTGGGCATGTATGAGTAAAGTTTGTGCTACAGTGGGGAGCATAGTAGAACTCAACAAGCCTCTCACTACTAGTGGGGATGACTGGCCAATACGAAACCAAGCTTCAGTGTAGGTAATGGCTGTGGGCCAGATTCACCAGGATCCCATGGGATACCCAGAACCCTCCTAAGTTCTTAAAAGGTTGAACCAGGTGTGAGTATAAGTTCCATGCCTGTGCACTGGGGGCCAAGGGTCAGGCCCTATTCGAGTCCCACTGGCTTCTCAGAGTCCTCCAAAGTTCTTAAAGTTTGGACCAGGTGCCTGGAAAGCTCTGCACCTGAGAGCACTGGATCTACAGATGGATTGCAGCTCACCAGGTTCATGCCCAACTGTATTCTTTTGCCTCCTTCATTGTTGAATTGTATTTCATATTTTGTGCTTTTCTCATTAGAATTAAAATATCAATCATAAATAACTTATATTTCCTATGACAATATATCATATTGTGACATATTATGATAATATATTTTCATGATAATTATAACATTTATCATAATTTTGAAATTTGTATCACATATTATTTGGTATTATTTTGTCTCTTAATAATTTCCTTGTCTCTTGACATACTTTGTAATTTTTTATTGAATGCTGAACATGATGTCTTGGATAATAGTAGCTCAAGTGTTGAGTTTTTATTGAAGTGTTTCACATTAATGCTGCTAGGGGTTGGGCAGTGTTGAAAGTTTGCTTGACCTGTAGGAGCCAGAGGCTTCCAATTTTACTAGTGTTCTATTATCTCCTTTATTATTATTGAGCCTCTCTAAGAATCCCCCATAGATGCTTCCAATTTTTAGGTCAAAATAACCCTGGAATATTTTACCCACCTTGTCAAGCGAACAAATTTTCATTTAGTGAATCTGAAGTGGGAAGAGTTCCTACATTTCTGTCAAATCCTTACATGGTGTTAATACTGCCTATATGATGATGTATCCCTGCTAGATTTAGCTGGTAAAATTCTTGAATAAAACTAAATTTCAAATAAAATGCACTTACTGTTTGGGATGGGTATGTCCTATAGATTGCATGGAATAAGCTTTCACAAAAACAACATTCATAAAGCAGTATATACTAAACCAATTATTCAAAACTCAGATCTAAATGAACAAATTGCATTTAATCTGGAGACCCTATGAGAAGCTTATTGTTATTTAATAGCAATTTAATATCAAAGTTTAAGCTATTACTTCATAAGAATACCTATAGATTTTTCTAACTCTATTTTCTAGTGTTTTGAAACTCAATGTAAATTTCTGATTCCTAAAATTAGCTTTACGTAAGGTTATAAAAGTCATTATCATTATCAAAACAGTATTTAGATATCTACTTGAGAGATAGGAATAATTGATTTCTTCCATTATTGCTCTACTCAAGAAGAGACTATAATTATATAAGCTGATTTCATATGGATATCAATAGAACATTCTACCTCTTACTATTGAACATTGCCCCACAGATAAAGCAAAGCCCAATTTTAAAGTATTTATAAACATGATTATGACTTTTAGGAACAAAGGAAATAATTACAAATGACTTAGGAGACAGAAGTGGAATGGGGGTGGGTGGGTAGGGATATAGCTCACCGGCATAGGCAACTGCTTGGCAAGTGTAAGGTCCTGAGTTTGATCCCTGGTACCACAAACAAACAAACAAACAAACAACAACAAACAATCTCAGAAGAGGAACTGGGGTTACATATAGAGGTGTGATAATTTTTATCTGTAAGGATGATAAAAATAAGAGTGAGCCCAGAACTGGTACTAGAACAAGATAAGAAACAAAAGGGCTTTGAAAATATGAAAATTAATTAGTGGATTAAATAAAATTAGAAGCACGCTGTCCTAATGGGATAGGAAATTTGTAAATATATTTATAGTTATACAAAATGATCAGAGGATCATAAAATTTTTATAAAATGATCATAATAGCATTTTACTTATGAAATGTAAAGACTATATAATGAATTGGGAAAAAAATGTGTTGAATGGAGAATTACCATGAGAATAAGTTTGTATGCAGCAGAGGGTTTTTCTTTTCATTATAAACATTTTATTTATTTAAATATTGGTTCAATTTTCAAAATATATGTATTGGCCCACAAGATAGATCAGCAGTCTAAAGCACCTGCTTAGGCAAGCTTAGGCAGGTTCAGGGGACAGAAGTTTGATCCCTGGCACCACATGCCACACCAGCCCTGCCCTCAGGGTGGGCTGAGCCAGACAAAAAGGGAGAAAAAAATATATATATATACAGTTTTCATTTAAAATACTTTGCAGTTTTGAGATTATAATTTTAATTTCAATAAATAGTTTACTGAAAAGAAAAATCAAAAAGAAAACATATAAAGCATTATCCAGATCCTAATATATCTTTGCAAAGTCAAATTAAAAAGATGTAGGAAAATAGGTGATATTTAAGAAACTATTTTCAGTGTCTTATTTAAGTGATTATTTTCTCATGGGGTAGATATTTTTTTAAATTTAGTTTAAATGTGTTAATTTAAAAACAATATGCCTGTTTGTAGCACTATACTCTGCAACAAATATTTTTACACACACATATTTTAATACATACATATAAAATGGTTTTCATCTTTGAATAATTTGTAAAGATCTCATAAGTAAGATCAATTTGTATTTCTCCCATTTGTGTACATTGTAAGATATTTTATTGTATCCTGGACATTTTCAATATTATATTATGATGGTCTTTCCTGTTAAAATCTTCTGGTGAATGTTGACTTTATATAATTTTCATGTCTATGTTATCAGATAATAACCAGCTCCTTACTTCAAGTCTTGATCCACCTTCCATAAAATATGGCTCCAATGACAGCCTAGTATTCAAAGGCTTTGCATTACTATTCTGGTCTACTTCATATGTTCACCACCCATGGGCCAATCTGGGACATTGTTGGTCTATTTGAGGTTCACGTCTCAAAGCCTTTGCTATTTCAAACCCAGTCAGCTTCACACAAGTGCACCTTGGAGGTAACCAGAGGGCTTTGTGAGAAAGTTCAAAAAATCTTTTCCTCTGGCTCCATTCTTTCATGACCTGCTATGCATATTTGCGCTTCCTGAGCTCTTTCATTTTTTCCTTGTGTTCTTACTAGAAAGGGAGAGGTTTAGCCTTCCTGTACTGTTGTGCACTTCCTATGACTGGGTCTTCTCTGAGCAAAGTGGTAGAAGAGACCACCTCCTGCCACCACTGCATCCATTGCTGTCATTTCCAACACAGGAACAGTTTTGTACCTCAAGCATACACTAAAAAGGAACAGAACAGTCAAAAGAATCAAAAGCAACAAACAGCTCTACACCACAAGGTACTGCTTTTCTAGCTCTCTGTTTTCTTTCTGAGAAAATGTCCCATTTTCATGCTTTTGCAGCTTAGATGGCCTTAGAGGCTGTCAGGAAACAAGTAGCTAACTCATTGTGTTATATGTTATTATTTCAGTTTTGATTGTCCCACATTTTTTTCTTACTGTTATTTAATTTTCAGAATTGCCTGGTGTATCTTTACATTTATTTTACTTGTAGATCAAGGAGAAAGGAAGGAGTTCTTTACTACTGAAACATAGTTAGAATTTTTTTAATAGCTTTTTCCTTTTTACTCAATCACCTTTTTCACATTTTTTTCACTTGATTAGAATGCAGAGAATTTCAGAATTGTTTTAGTGCTGAGTTTCTGGAATGTTTTTCTGTATTTTGAAAGTCAGAGGTAATATTGCATTAAAAAATCAAAAGAGTCAAATGATGTCCCCTCTCCGTTCAGCATCTGAGGTTAAATAACATAATTCTTTCTTCCCATACTTATGCAGTACAGACTTAGTATCTGTAGTATATCTGGAGTTCTTTCATTTTGTGAGTGTTGTCAATAAGGACTTCACAATTTCTTGGCAAACAAAACACAACATTCCTCCTATTTTACAAAAAATATGTAAAAAATCACCCATACGTATTATGTCAACAAAGATTTCCCCCAAAATAGGAAAAGTATGAAAGAAGAGGGGGATAGAAGTAGAAAAAACAAAATCTTGCAGCAGAATTAACAACAGCAGCACAACTAAGTGGTCACAGCTATAATATGGCTTCACACCCTGTGAAATACTATCATAGGCTCTGTGTGTATGATATCTCCTTTGTCTCCTCAAAGCTGAGACTATTGTTTAACAATGTTTTTATATATTTCTCAGGGCTTAGGGACTCCTCACATAGACTTTTGAACATTAGAAAAATATATGTATAAGCAATTATTTCCTCAATTTCCATATATCATTTAATATTTCTCTATTGCTGTGAAGAGTCATGAATTAGACTGAGAAAATTACCTTGGGGTTGTTCACTAAGTATAGTTTTTAGTGATCCTTATGAGCAATAAGCATCACAGCTCTCAACAGCTTTCTATTTTGTAAATGGGCTATAACTATCCCTATTTTTGAAAGAAACTTAAAAATGCAGTTCCAAGTGATTTGTACATTTATAAATCTGGAATCTTCTGACTTTCTGAAATCAATGATATGAAAATTTATGATTTCTGGCCTTTGGCAATGGGAATAGTTAACATGAGATCTATGGATAGATGGAGGTAATCTTGGTGGGTAGATGAAAATAAACCACAATTATTTGGTTATTTTCATTACTGCTATGGTTTATATCTAAAATGTCCCCCCAGAGTTTCATGTGTTTGGAAGGTGATACGACTGATGACATACACTCATCAGTAGCTCTACCCATTAATAATTTCAGTATCTAAAAGTACTTTGAGGAGGTGGGACCTGGATCTACCTCTGTCATGGGAGGTTGGCCAAGAAGGTTGTACTCAAATTCCTGGCTCTTCCTTTCTCTTTCTACTCCCAAGGTGCCCTGGGCTGAGAACTTTTCTTTTGTCTTAACCCTCAGCCATTCTGTTTTTGCCTCAGGGCATTCAGGCATGGAGTGAATTTGTGAGCCAAAATAAACCTCTTCTTTTGCTTGGAGCTATTGGATGTTTTACACCAAGGATAGGAAAGTGACTAATACACATGTTGATGTGTTTAGGGTTATTACTATGATTTTTTTTACCATGGTGTTTAGAAACCTTTGAAAATGGATTTTGGAATGATTTTCAAAAGATTTGGAGATGGCAGGTAGGGAAACCTAGACATGGTAAACCAAGCTTGATAGAAGATGTTGGTCAAATCTCAGAAGATTTGAACAATAATAGAAATTTTGACTGTACAAAGTAGTACTGGAAAGTATTAGATGAAATCAAGAACTATATTGGACACTGGATTAGTGTTATTTGGTTATAGAGTTATGACATGGTGAGGCTGAATTTAAAGCAATGGAATAATTAAGCATCAAAGAAACTCTGACCAGGAAGCCCGACATTCAGTCTGTGACCAATGTGGTGTGGGCATTCCTGGTTGCTTTGCCAGTGAGAAGCACATGCAAAAGGCAAGTTAAGTGAATTGAATAATTTGGAGCACAGCCAGAAAGGAGGCACCTAAGAAGTTGGAAGCATGAAGTTGGCTGCTGAAAGGATTACCATTCAAAATGAAACAAATATGTTTCAACAGAACGAGGAGAAAACGGCTTGAAGGCAAGATCCAGTCCATCCCAAGTGCAAGAGTGTGAACCTGTCATTTAAGAAGACACCTCCTGGGGATGCTGCTTGAGAAGGGCCACATACACAACTGCTTTGCAAGGAGATGCTTCCTGGGATTCAGCCATTCAGGCCTTCAGGCCACTACAGCTACAGATTAAGTGGTCTTGTTACTGCTCAATCAGGGGGCAGACCTTGGTATCATCTTCATGACACTAGCATTATAAGCACCCAGAATGTAAGAGTTGTGGAGTCATGAAGACTTCCCTTCAAGTTTCAAAGCAAGATGTGGAGGGTAGTGACTGTGTCCCTGAGAGGGAAAGCTATATAGCTGTGAGAGTAGCCTGAGGGGTCAGCTGAGATTCCAGGATTTTAGAGAAGCTAAGGAGCATGGGGTATCTGCAGAGAAAGCTGAAGTAATGTGTAAGTCAACCTAAAAGTGTTACTGTGTGGGCTACAGCCAACAGTGCCTTGAGGAGAAGGCTCCCACTGGAGCTCACATCCTACCACAACATAACCAGAGTGATGGACATGGAGCCTCAAGACTAAATGTTTGCTTTATTGGGTTTTTGTATTTCCTTGGTCCAATTCCTTCCTATCTTATTTCTCCCTTTTGGAATAATAATGTTAATTCTGAGCCATTGTATGTTGAAAATGTTTCAATTCTTTAATTAATTAATTAATTAATTGGTACAGGATCACACTACGCAGCTCAGACTCATAGTGATCCTCCTGTGTCAGCCTTCCCAGTGGTAGGATTACATGTGTGCACCACCAGCCCCAATTTTGGTGGCCGGTTGCATGCCTGGGGCCCACATGGCATGCAGTATCAGGGATCAAACCTCGGTCCTTGTGCTTGCCAGACAGGTGCTTGACCACTGAGCTATCTCCCCAGTCTGAGAATGTTCCACTTCTTTATGTTTTTACAGGGCCTCACAGAAAGAGCTTACATTGAGTCTAAAACAAGGCTTTGAAGTTGAACAGAGGTATGAGCCTTTGGGGACCAGACATAAAATGTTTTGGTTTGATCTAAAATGTTCCCCCAAAAGTTTAATTTGTTTGGCCAGTGATTGGATTATGGGGACACTGTACTCAACAGCACATTGTCTACAGATTAAGTCAGCAGCTAAATAAATGGGATGTTAGTAGTTGTGGTCTGACTGGAGGTGGGTTACTCAGGGCATGACTTGAAAGGAATAATCTTTCCCTTGGCTCTGTCTCTCTTCTCCATTCCAGGCAGGTGTGGAGAATCTTCTTCCATCATAGCCTTTTGCCATACTGTTTCAACCCTGGAACCTGTTGACATTAATAGAAATCCTCCTCCTGTTAGTGTTGCCGGTCAGCTGTTCTGTACCAGCATCAGGAAAGTGACTACTAATATATCACTTCTGAACTGAAAATTTTGCATGTAACCAAGCTTTACTTATGACATTTTCTCTAACAAAATATGCAGATATTTCCTATGCTCATAAGCACATATATGATATTTAATAAATAACATGCTAATTCATAGTTTAATGGGGAAAGCAATATAGTAGACAAATAATAAAATGAAAACAAAATTAGTAAGATAAACGTAGTTACAATGTAAAAGAGGAGAAAATGATGGGAATGAAAGAAATAAGTTGAAGCATAGTTGAAGTGAATATAAAGGGTGTTCAGTCGCTTTGGGTAACATAAAAACTTTTCACACTCAAGTAAAACAGAACCAGCTAATTCTTTCTTTCTGAAGCCATAGGATATCAAATTTATTTTATTTTATGTTTTATGGATATAGTGCAATATCTAAAGGGTCTCACTACGTAGATCGGACTCGTAATGATTCTCCTGTTTTCAGCCTCCGAAGCGCTGGAATTACAGGTCCGCACCACCACACCCAGCGTGAATTGCCCTCTCGGTGTGCCATTGTGGCAGGGACAGCATGGCCCACCTGGGATCAAACCTGGGCCACAGTGTCTGCCAAAGAAGGCGCTCTAGTCTGCTGAGCTATCTGGCTAGCCAAGATATTACATTGAAATATTTCTATTTTGTATGTTTATTTGACCTATCCTGTTTCATATTTCAAATGTTTCCAGATTTCTAGTCATTTAAAACCAGTTTCTGTTCCCATAATATAATAATGCTTTTCAATAAAAAGTCAATTTGGCATGGTTAGTAAATAGTTTGATATTTGTTAAGAATTTTAGTCTTATATTTGTGTAATAGTTTATTTCTAATACCACTGTAGCATTCCTTCAAAGAGTGAAACTCTACGCATTTAATTTTATCGTTTTAAACATCCGAAGAATGTAACACATCAATTTAACTGGATTCTAATCTAATTTCCATCCCCAAAAAGCCCACAAATAATTTTCAACTTTATGTGATATTTTGTTTGATCTCCTCCCTTATTTGAAAAATCCCACTAACAACAGTATCTACAGCCCTCAAGTAATTTTTTCCATGAAAATTTATAATGAAATGAAAGAGCATTACTGCCAAAACTAGCTTCATTTCATGACAAATAATAAATCAATCATTAAAATGGAAACTATGCTTGAATAAAATCAAGAGACAAGAACTGTGACTGCATTTTAAGTAAATTCTGTAAAAATCCTCAAAAGCCCAACACTTATTGTTTATGCAGTTAGTGTTTTTTATGAAACAGTGTATTGAGATTCTCTAATTATGCCATAGTTGAATTAAGATTAATATGTAAATAGGAACACAATTTCAGGTTTATTCCATGTAGTGTTCTGTACCTGCAAATATCCTTCAAAAATTCTCACCTTGGAAAATCCTGAGTTGCTTATACCTTGCACGGTTTGATCTATTACCTTTGCAATCCTGTATATAAAGTTAATTTGAAACAAAATCTATGTCTCATATACACTTTTACAAATCCTTTTTATCAATCTTTTCCTATCTGGAGAATACCTAGTTGCCTTGTCAATCTTTCTGTCTCTTCAGTAAGAGACAGAAATGTATTGTTATTTCTTGCAGAATTAAATTTCACATGCTTCTTTTGTTATTAGCTTTTGTTTCTAAAAGTTACAATGATTATACTAATTATTTCGGCCTTAAAACATTCTGATCCAAATTCTAAAGCATTAACTGGAGTGTATGTATTACACATGTGTTACATAACAAATGTACAAGTTAAGGCTACATTTATTTATTTATTTATTTATTCATTTAGATTTTAGGGAAGTTTCTACAGGGTGTTTGAGGTCTCACTACTAGATAGGACTCATAGTGATCCACCTGTTTACAGCCTCCCAGGAGCTAGGATTACAGGTGCACACCACCACACCCAGTCTCAATTGACATCACAGTGTGCCCCGGGGGCGGGGAATCAAATCCCAGGGGGCCCCTACACCTGTTCAAAGGCACTTTAATCTGCTGAGCTATTTGGCTGGCTCAGGGCTATATTTCAATATTGTATTTTTTTTTCCTTTACGACTATTTAACCTACTACCAATCTTTGCTTTTATTATCATACTAAAGTACCCCATTGTGGAATTTCCTGATAATTCCTTTTATTTTGAATCAAGTGAAACAAAGTCTTCATAAAATGAGTCACACTAGAAATCAATAAGAAAATAGATACAATTAAGTTATGGGATTCTGCCCTGGGCTGCTCTGCAAGTCCATATCTTTTGAGTCAACAGATCCAGATGTTCTGACCACAGAGTGTGATGCATGTTTTCAACCTGAGCCAGCTCAGACACCCTCTGTCTTACATGTAGCACTTGTACAGGAGTGGACATGAGACATAAGAATGGAGGGTTTTAAATTTTCTACATTTCTTTGGTGAAAGAAGGTGTCTATTCCCCTGGATCAGGGAAATGAAATGTAAGACTCAGTAATAGTCTATGTTTTAGTGAGATAGACAACAAAAAGCTTGAGCCACCAGTAGAGAAAAGCACAGACGAGATGAAACACTCTCTCTCTCTCTTTCTCTCTATCTCTCTCTCTCTCTGTGTGTGTCACACACACACGCACACACAAACTAGCTAAGATAATTGCACTACTAATTTTTATTACTACATTGTAAGGAACAGTTTATGTTTGTATTGTTTGATAGAATTTTTTATGTCTATATCTGACAATCTGAGCAACTACTTTGAAGATAACAATATGCAATATAATAACCATTGTTAATTTTCAATTAACTTGTTTTTTATATCAACTTGTTTTGCAATTCTAATTTGTATTAGAAATTTTGCAATTCTATAATTTGTATTGTTTTTTTCTTAAAATAAAGAAAATAAACTCCTTTCCTACACCTATGTCTTCAAGTTTGTTATCTACATATCTATGGTATCTTCCCATATGTTTAATGCTTTTTTATTCTCTTAAAAATGCTAGAACCCTACATTTGACTGAAGTGTAGTGTGTTAGTTTATAATTTTTCCAGGGTTCTTTTAATTATTTCTGCAATTGCTTAAACTATCGTGATATACTTCCAAAAGATTTCTACTAATATTTCTTACTTGCAATCAAAAACAAAAATCTGACTAATAATAAGAAAGTGGGAATAACAGACATTTTCTTTAACTGTAAGATATTTCTATAATTTTGAAAGATGGAGAAGAGAATTGGAAAACTCATCCTTTAACAATAAATGGAGAAAAACACCAATGAGATGAATAAAAAATACAACAGTATTATATTACTAAGTAGAGTTTCATTTTTGTGATATACTTTTTAGAACATAAAATGTATAATTGATGTAGAAATAAAAGAGCTTGAATTATGAAGGCTAAACTTACCATTTGCTACAAATTATTCATATTTTCCTTTATAAGATTTTATTCATATGTTTTTAAAAGCTGCATTTCTTTTGCAAATAACATCAATTTATGGGTTGTGAAGACACTGAAGAGGGGAAATTAGGGGGACATTCTTTAAAAAGAGTTAAGTCAATGCTCTCTCTCTCTGTCTCTATTTCTCTCTCTCTTCTTGTTTAAAACTGCTTAGAATTCAAATCTGATAAATGAAGAACCAGCAGTCACTTTTTGACTACAAGGAAAAGATGAAGAGAACAACTATTTTTTATTTCATTATCTTAAGATAGTAACTTCCTACCTCTGGTGTTGTCATCCTATGTAAAATAGAGATTTTTATTCCAATTAGTTGCCTCTCTATTTCAAAATGAATGACAATTTCAAAACAACATAGGTATAATTCAGTAAATTTATCTATGAGACCAAAAATCCTTTTTGATTCAAGAGAGTACCTGAAACCCATACATGTAAGAGTTTGCAACACAAAACATGAGGGATAAATATCACCAGGAAAAGAGTAAGAAATCCTCCAAAATTCCCTTTCTCCTAATACAATAGTAATTAATCATAAAAGAAGTGTGTGTGTATGAGTGCGTGTGTGTGTGTGTGTATGTGTGTGTATTGGCGGTGTTAGCTCTGTGGTGGAATGATTACTTAGCATATGAGGACCCTGAATTCAAACATTAAGGCAAGGAAAAGAAAGACATGATTTGGAAGAGCTACCATTTATACACCTATTACTAACACTCCAGGAAAGTTGAGAGAATTGGAACAAGAGTTGTGCAGAATGTAGGATACCACCAAGGACAAAAAGTGACAGGTTATGTGACTGTAGACTTGTGAAAATATTACCAATAATCAAATAGGCTATTTAATC
>NDGN011281679.1:0-13446 GCA_002564285.1 Tympanoctomys barrerae | reverse complement strand
GATCAGTTTGTATCTGTATATACAAAATAGGATAAATATGCAACTACTTTCTCTTAATTCAATGAATAGAAAGATTTGTTCTAATAGTGTTGGTGGGCAGGCTATCATGTCTGTATCTTCTATCATGAATAACCACTAAGAAGGCAAATTTGTTTCTCAATAAAATTATTTTTTAAAAAATGAAAAAGGATGTTGCTAAAGTATTTAGCTTGGACAATGAGTCCTTCCAGTAAGAAAGAGTGAGATTTGTTGCCAACTCTGTGGCCCTTTGCACCCTATTAGCGTTAGTGAAAATGAGAATATACAGATGAAGACAGACAATAGTACTATAGAAAACCCCACCTAGATTTTACATAGATGTTAACATAGATGTTAACAACTAATGAAATAAGTGAGCATTTAAGGCATCCCCACGGAATATATAGATTTAAAAGGCTGCAGAGTTGAGGGCAACATCCTCGTGTGCTAAAATTTAAAATGAAAGACAGACATTGTCCATGAAACCTAGAACAAATATTTGAAGTAGGTGGGATGAGATCCAATTAACTGGGTTGTCATAAAAGTCTAGAAAAAAGAACTCAATGAGAGAATGAAAATATTATTTATTAGATTCCAAAGAGATTGATAAATAAATAGGACATTTATCCCTTGAACTATTGATTCTTTTGCAGGTTTTAACATTTTCTTTCCTTTATATTTATACATATTTGCTATATATACAGATCATATTCATCTTGGGGAGTTAGTACATGTACATAACACATTTTAGTTCTTCTTAAGCGTTAGTTACAAAAGATTTAATATGCTCTTTTTTTCAAATCAAGAATCTTCATCATAAAAAAAAAACTTAGAGCAAATAACAATCCCATCAGGGGGCCTATTGCTCAACACACTGGCAACATTGACTGTCCACTATATTAGTTCTATTCCTTCAGAACAATTGTTAGATTTAAACCAGTTTTACTGGCTTTAACAACCAAAATAAAATGTTTAAAAATATTTAACAAATCTGTAAAATATTGAAGGTCTGTCTGCTATGTAAGGCCCACCTTCACTGCTAAAATGATACTGGTCTGAAGAGGTAGTGAAGTAGTAAATCACCTAGCTTAGCATATATAATGCCCTGGATTCCAGCACTATTATTCCCCAAGCACAGTCATCAGCAGTTTCTTTTCATTTTGCTCCTTTCTTAGATGAACTTTTATGGACAGTAAATTGGTGAGCAGCATCACTGAACTTGTATAACACACACCAACATCCAAGATAACATCCCCCCAAATTCCTGAATATCTCTGCTTGACTTCTAATCTTTCTCACCTGAGTCACCTGATTTCACCTAAACCAATCATAGGAGCCAAGTACATCTCATTGGCCAGCCCTTGATTACACTAGCCAGCTCTTGATTCAGAATAGAGCTATCACAGATTCACCAAAAGAAAATAGGGGCTGTCTTACCACAGGCAGGAATGGATTCTGGGCAGGCATAAAGAACAGATGGCTCTGAAATATTCATTTGCCAATCTTAATTATGTGCTTTATCTTGCATCAATATGCCAATCACTTGTGTGCAATTGACTGTAAACTCTGTACATGTCATATCTTCTAAAAATTGAACAGGACTGTAGTTACCTTTAAACAGGTACTTAGACAATAAGCTAGATTATGGTAGGTTATGTCTTGGACAGAGGAAGGCGAGGCAACTGTGAATCACTTTTCTTTTAAAGTTACTATAAAAAGAAAGCAGAGAACTGGAGCTATCATGTGAGCAGGAGCAATGTTCATTCTTTTCTTTCATCTTATATACAGGGATCAACTCAGACTTTTTTTTTCTATTAAGAATAAAAATCTTTATTTTTCCAAGTGGCTTATTAGGTAAGTTGATTTTTATCATAAGAACATTTAAATATTCCTACTTTGGATTTCTTCTGCTGTATTTTACTCGGGGTTGGTCCTTAGAGATGTATTACTCAACTCTGGGTTTCCAATGTGATGTTTACCTTGGTAAAGATCATATTTTCTGAGAAAATGGGCTCACGAGTTCCAAAGCATATTTGACAGATTGATGGTCCAAACAAGTGCTTCATCATTCATATCAGACATCAGTCAAGAGTGGAAAAGAAGATAATCTAAATGGTGTCACTTTTCATATTCAATGGCTTACATTATTATGCGGATCATGAGAATATTCTTTAAAAAACAAGCAGAGTAAGTCTTTGCCACACTCTTGGATCACTACCCAAACAATGCATGAGGAATATAATTCTCAACTTCTTTCCTGGACATTCTTTCTGAGATAAAAACTAAAATTCAGACACAGGAACCATAGATGACCATTATTAGATGATCATGCAGTTATTGTTGCATAATTTGAAAAATATTTACCAGTGGCTTAAGAGTTTCACTTTGAAACTGAGATTGAAAAGAAAATTGTTGTGTTATTCTCATATAAAGAGATAATCAGAAGCTGTCATACAGCATTTCATATCTGACACTATAAATCATAAAAGACATATAAGAGGCACTGCTGGTGACCTTTCCTGAGTCTCTTCTAGGATATATTTCAGGCATCTTTTGGAGTGACTAACTCACTATCACACTCATCCTCAACCAGAGGGGAAAAAGGAAATATAATAAAGTTTCATTTTACCCAGACCATTTCATCAAATTCAGTGACATCAACTAAACAGTTCTTGCCTGAGCCCAGGGCAGCAGACAATCTTCGATTGAAAGTGATGCCAAAGTTGACTTTAAAGAAGAGTCAAAATGACAGGTAATCTGAAATATTGGCTTAAATTAACATTTATATTGACACTTGCTAATGGGATTAGATTGAGAAAAATCAATTGTTTGGGAAAATTTAAATAGCAGAACCTTAATTTCAACCCCTGCCAATGCTCATACGAGTAGCACCGTCTGAAATGTCACAGTTGAATCACATCTCTGAATTCTCATTATGTTAAATATAGAGATGGTGGAACATAGTGTGCCAGAGAGGAAGGGGATGATGTTAGTAAAGAAACAGATTTCCTATGTTTAAGGCAGGACACATGCTGTGAGCGTTCTGATACTAGTGAACTAGTGAACTAAGTGTGGAGAGCCTGGGAGGTTACATTAATTATGTATGTCATATTTCTCTGTTTCTGATGCTTTGACATCTAGCCATGCTGCCTGGAGGGACCACCCCCATCAGAACTAGTGAATTCATAGATAGGAAAAAACTCATGCCAGTGGGTTTGTCCATAACACACACACATAGTCAAGACCTTTATGTGCCCTCATTCTCAGGGCTACTGTCTATACTCCCTAATCGTTCCAGAGCCAGATACCAGAACACGGGGGCCAGCCCTGTGCCCTAGAGCACGGTGGCTATTCAGAGCACCCAGTCTTACCTCATCCCCTGCCTTGCTTGTTCCTTCCCACAGAAGTAACCACCAAGGCTCTTGCCCCATTTCTGCCCCGTCCTTCTGTCTCCTCATGGGCTGTTCTGCTTCCCCATACCTTTCACGGTGCGAGGTTCCCCTTCTCTTGTTTTCTCTAAGTATAACAAACTGTGTTTTCAATGGCAGTTGTTTCCTAACCTTCGGACCTCACCATTCCTGAATAATAATAAAATCTATCTTTAAATATCCATGGAGGTCAAGGCAGCAGAAGTAAATTTCTTCATATGGTATCAGAACATTGGGTAGTCAGATAATCCCTGAAGCCAGCTGGTAACAGTCCTAGGCAAAGATTCTTAATTTCACCTGCTCTAAGACGTGTCTTTGGATTCACCGAGGCCAATAGCAATATCTACTATGCTCTTAGCTAGGTGTGCTGGTTGGATTTTTGCTTTTATTTAAGTGATGTAATAGTGTGTTTAAAACATATTTACAGCATTGAGCAGAGGCCTGGATGATGTTTTCAGTAGGAAAAGGACTATTTTCCTCTTAAGTCACAGAATGAGCTATTCTGAATCTGAAGAATAGATAGTGATGGTTACTAAATCCTGCTCACTATCTGAACCACTCAGAAAATCAAAGAGAAAACAATATACCTTTTCTCAGGCCTCAGTATAGTTTTAGTAAGTAGTTCTGGTGACCTGCCAGGTTTAGAAATTACAAGTGCATATAACTTAAACCAATTCATCTTAAATTTTAGTGCATCTAGGAATCCCTAGGATGCTTGCTAAACCCCAATGGGTTAGAAGGGGGCCTGCAACTCTGCATTCCTAGCAAGCTTCTTGGTGCAACAATCACAATTTGAATAGCAATCCCTACACATGATTCACCCAGGGCCCTTGTTTAAAAATAAAGATTTCTGAGAATTTGCCTGAAGATTCTGATTCAGCAGGGTGGACTGGACCTGGGAATCATTCCAGATAATTTTATCAGTGGGTACATTTGGATTTACCAGCCTACAGGAAAAAAAAATAATGATGCTAGCAATGATAGAACAAATTTGTTCCCAATGTGTATACTACTGCCTACTCTTTGCCAGCACTGGCCCTGCCTATGAGGCCACTTTGATAAATTACAGCAGGGAATCTTGCACTCATGAAAGAGATGGCGAGTGAAATAGTAACTGCGGCAATAGATAAGCTCAACAAAGGGTTAGCACTTTGAAAATACAGAACAGGCTAAGTGGCTGCCTTGGTTACTTTTCTCTCATTGTTGGGACAAAATACCTGACAGCCAGAATTAAGGAAGGAAGCGTTCATTTGGCTCACAGTTTATAGTGGGTTCAGCTGGCTCCAAGGCAGAGTGGTGCATGGCAGAGGGCAGCAGTTTATAGTGTTGGAAAACAGCAAGAATGAAAAGGAGGAGCAACAGCAGCAGCAGCAGCACAGAGGCAAGCTCTCTGCTTTCCTTACGTTGCCTTCTGACTGTCTGACTATCTGCCCCAGGGTGGGTGTAACACTCAGACCCATAGTCCTAACATTGGATCATGAATGAATCACAAACTCTAGAAGCCTGCCCCAGTGACCACTTGAGGCTTTGGAGAGACACCTAGATACAAAGCATAACAGTGGCCTAGGGAACCACCATGTGGCACAAGAACAGTAGGAACAGCACCTTTATAATAGGGACAGTTTACACATAAGGAGAAGAAGTTACAGGCAAGGGAGTACTGAGAGAGTTGTATAGATGATCTTGTCTATTCTGCTATTGACCATGTGACACATCTACAATTGTTGGCCGTTCCACAGAAAAAATAATTGAAGTTTACAGAGCATTAGTTACTTAAATATTTATTTCTAATTGGAGTAAAATACATTAGCATATTGGATCACATTTAAGTACCTTAAAATTGTGAAATTTATCTTCAAAAGTCTTATATTTTGTGAAACTAACTCTATACCTATAGTAGCCAGATTTATTGTCCACAGGAGACTGGATTATAGAAATAACAGAGTCTTCATTAGCCGGTGACCAGTGTATTTCCCCTTCCAAATTGGAAGAACCCAGACCGGTTTTTCATTTCACTTTAGCTTATATAGCTTCCTAGGTTGGTATGGTAACCAGGCTGGAATGTAGTGCTTACCTATGCGTGAGGGGTCATTGCCCAGGTAGAGATTTTTTTTATTTTTTATTTTTTGTATTTTAGGGAAGGGTCTACAGAGTGTTCAGGGGCTCACTACTAGATTGGACTTGTAGTGATCTGCCTGTTTCCAGCCTCCCAAAAGATGGGATTACAGGCGTACCACCACACCCAGTCTCAATTGCTATCTCAGTGTGCCCCAGGAGTGGGGCCAGGACCACAGGCCCGGGGATTGAACCCCCATCCTCTGCACCTGCTTGCAGGTGCTTTAATCTGCTTAGCTATTTGGCAGGCCCTAGGTAGAGATTTATGACTACATATGGACATATAGTTTGGCTCTTACTTTCTTTAACTTGTCCTGCTTCTTCCCTTATTTCTTCCATGCTTGTAAAGTTTTAACAAGATGGTGGAAAACGGGGCAGTCCAGGCAAGGCCAAATGGTGATGTGGCCTAGTGAAGGCGTTTTCTATCTAAACGCTTCAAGCAGGGGTCGAACTGAGCTGATTTCTGCCTCAGTCTCTCCTACTTCCAGAGTGAAAAGGATATGATGCTAGAGCTCTTTTGGCTTAGGACACCATCTCCTATTAAACAACTCCACATTTTTCCTTCCTTTGAACCACTAGTTTTATGAATTTGACCACTTTTCAGTGTACCACATTGGTTAAATTATACAGAACTTGTCCTATTGTGATTGTCTTGTCTTACTGTGACTCGCTTGTTTCACTTAGTACAATGCCTCAGGTTCATAAGTGCAATGACATGTGTCATGACATCCTCCGTACAGTTCAATGATAGTCCACTGCATATGTGTGCCACACTTTCTGTACCACTCACTCACTGATGTACACTTGAGTTGCTTGAATCTTTGGCTACTTGAGTTATGTTCTTGTGAATGAGTATAATAATTGGCCTTCTTGCCTGTTCTTTAACACAACAGATCCACCAAAATCTTTCTTGCCACAGGATGTTATTGCTTTCCTTCTTTCAAAAAGTTCTTACCTAGGCAAGCCAGCTAGCTCAGGGAACTAAAATGCCTACTTAGGCAGAGTGCAGTGGCTGGGGTTCAGTCCCTGGCAAGCCATACCAGCCCTGCCCCCAGGGTGCACTGAGATGGTGATTGAGACTGGGTGTGGTGGAACATGTCTGTAATCCCAGTGCTTGGGAGGCTGAAAACAGGAGGATCATTACCAGTCCAATTTTCCATAGTGAGACCCTATAGTCCCTATAAACCCTGTACTAAACACATAAAAAAAAAGTTCTTACTTAGATCTTCTCAGCTTAGCTTGACACTTTTTTCTCAAGTCTTTGTGTAAATATTACCTCCTAGGAAAAACAGTTCTTATAAATTTTATATAAAACTATAGGCTCAATGTCCTCTTACCTTGCTATATTCCATAAAGCCCTTGTTAGTATCTGAGATCATATACTTTGTACTGTATTTGTTTGTTGCCTCCCACCCTCAAATGTTACCTTTAACAAGATAAATTTAGTCCCTGTAAAATGCCTTATCTTCATTTCCTGGAGCACTAACTGGCAAAAAATATTCATTGGTGGATGAATGAATGAAGAAAAGAATGGGCAGAGTGGTGGGATCTATATTTAAATTTGCCCTCTTCTTACAAAGCCCCCTGATGGATACTAACTTGTCTTATAGTATGGATATGCCTGAGAATGGAATTTCTAGTTGGAGGAAAATTTGTGGTTGGTATAAGTGATAAGTGATGAATTTCTAGAAGTACCAGCCAGATACTGAAGGCTGAAAAAACAAAACGTGAGAATAAGAAATTATAGCTGAATTGATGTCCATACAATGAGCGAAGCATAGACCCTAAACCAACTCCTAAAATGTGTAACCTTGGAAAAATGATCTGTGAAGATGGAATTAAGTTAAAAATCATGCAATTGTCTCTGATTATCTGGGTGGGCCCAAAACCCAATGACAGTTGTTCTTGCAAGAAAAAAAAAGATTCTATGTACTAAAAGGTCCAGGTGAAGGCAGGACCCATGGATGAAAATGATGGTAAGTGAAGAAAGTCTGACATAGAAACAGAAGTATTCCCTGGTCTCACATGTGGAGTCTAAAGAAGTAGAATTTATTGAAAACTGAGAATAGCCAGATGGCTGCCTAAGACTGAGGGGAGGGGAGGAAATGGAATTTTAGCCAAATGTTATAAAGTTGCAGTTATATGATGAATAATTTCTAGAAACTTACATCTTGCATGATAATTATATGAGTGATAGTGCTTTGAATACTTGAAATTTGCTAAGTAACTAGATCTCAACTGTTCTTAAAATAAAAAAGTCTATATGAGGTTATGTACATACTAGTTTGATTGTGATAATCACCTCATAATGTATATCAAAACATCACACTGTATAGTTTGTATACTTCAAATATGTAAAACTTTTGTTTGTCTATTACACCTCAATCAGGTTAGAAAAGAGACAAAGAACCAGTGATTGGAGTTATCAACCTCTGGTCGAAAAATACCTGTGGCCAGCAGAGGCTGGAAGAAGCAAGCGGAAGGAGCACATCTATGCTAACCCTTTGATTTGTGATTTTGACATCTAAAACTTTGGATGAATAGATTTTTGCTACTTTAAGCCAGCAAGTTTGCAATAATTTGTCATAGCAGCTAAAGGAAAAGAATTCAATACTAGATTCAGTGAATCCGAATGGGTTGGAAGTGAAGGCAGGAGTTCGGTGCTCTTGCTAGAACCAGGAGCCAGATTATCCACAGCAGAGACACCACCCAGGGCCACATGAGCTGCAGCGTTCCCGACTCATCTGCAGAGAAATGAGCATGGGCACTGTGGGGCCACTTGGGGCAACATTCTTACTTCATAGAGCTGAGAGGGTGGGAGGGCCACACCCAGCCAGGGCTGAGCCTGTCCGTACAGCAGGCTGAGCAAGCTCTCTCAACAGCTGGGGTCAAGGTATATCATGATATTGCATGATGTTTCACATGCAATATCACACAGACAATATCACAGTCTGTGTGATATTGCATGTGAAAAAGGGTGAGAAAATGTTAAGATACAGAGAAAGTAATAAAATACTGCAAGGATTGCAAATATCCCCCGTAAGTGTATTCCTGCCCAAATGATAAAATATTTCCCAAATCACTTTATTGATAAGAGAAAACTAATTTCATTTGTAATTTTTAAATTGTTATTGTAAATTGAGAAATTGTAACCATACAACATGCAAAGTTACATATAATCACATTGTTTATATATAGTTACACATAATTATGTATAAAATTATATTGTAAATTACATTTATTTGTATATTTAGTGATGGGGACTGACTTGAAGGCCTTTTCCCTGAGCTACATTTCCCAGCCTTTTTAATGTATTTATTTTATTTCGTGTATGTTTTGAGACAGAATCTTGTTAAGTCTCTATGTTGCCCTGGCTGTCCTTGAAATTATGATCCGCCTGTCTCAGCCTCCCAGAGTGCTGGGATGACAGGTGTGCACAGCCACAGCTGACAATTCCGCATATTCAATGTAGTACAAAGTGATATAATAATTTATGAATACAATATAGAATCATCAAGTTAAGCTGATCAATATCTATCACCTCAACTATTTTTGTAGTGAGAACATTTAAAATTTATTTTCAGCTGTTTTGAAATTTTCAACACACTATTATTAAGCTATTCCTTATAGTGTGCAATAGCTCTCAGCTGCACAAATAACTGATACCTACTAGCTGAGATTTTGTGCCTTTGACCATCACATTCCTCTACTTCTGTTACCATCATTCTACTTTCTGCTTCTGTTGGCTCGGAGGTCTTAAATTCCATATGACACTGAGAGCACGCGTTGTTTGTCCTCCTGTGCCTGCCCTACTCCACTTACCATAATGTCCTCCAGTTCCATCCACACTATTGCAAGTAACAGAATCCCCCTACTATGTATGAGGGATAGGACCATATTTCTTTGTCCATTTTCATTTGATAGATACTCACATTAAACCAATAACTTGGCCCGCTATAAAAAACATTTTAATGAAAATTGAGGAAGCAGATATCTCTTCAACAAACAAATTTCAAATTTGTTCATGAAACACCCAGAAGTAGGATTGCTACATAGATTTGTTAAGTATTATTAAAACAACATTTTTCCAGAAAAAAATTAAACATATATTCTTTCTTTCTTTCTTTCACATTTTTAAGTACTCCCATCCAAGTACTAACCAGGCGCAAGCCTGCTTAGCTTCTGAGATCAGACAAGATCAGGCGTGTTCAGGTGGTATGGTCGTAGACACATGTTTAAAAGACATTTGGAAGGGTCCAGAGAAAACGTCTATTGGCATGTGTTTAAATAAAACCCTTCCCTAAGACTGAAGATGAATTCAATATCCTGACAAGCCCTCTTGCAGCCTTTTACTTCTAAAATATGTTCAATGTCCATTTACCCTAAACTACTACATCATATAAAATGTTCAGGCTTTTTGGAGTTACAGTGCATACAATTGCATGTGGTGCATGGTCTTGTTATTTCATATACATCCAAAATTTCATGTTTGCTATTATCATTAAATTATAATTTTTTGTTTATTCTAGGTAAATAATAGTTCTGTAATTACAAAGCATTATCAGAGACAAGTATTACCTGCATACTCTACTAAGAATCTGTGAAATTCCTTCAAGTTTTCCTTTCTAGCAGATGGTGAGCTTGGGTGGCACTAGTTCTTTTCTCTCAGAGGCATGTATGTAGGAAAACCCCTACCCAGTACTGTAGTAATTACATATAGTCTCATTTGGTTATTTTTCACGCAGGTAGTACATAGAAATGGAAAGGCCAAATATACATATATACAACAAGAATTATTGGCCCACAGTCTGCATAAACATCATTTGATCAGACACTTTGGCCAAGTCCACTTCTTTCACAATATGATAATATGAATTAAGTAAAATGACACAAGGTGCCTAAAATAATCTCTGGCAGATAGTAGCATATAGTATATACTAATTTTCTGTGATCAACATTTCCTTTGTCTTTTTCTATGGTAATTACATTTCTATGATAATCAATTTTGGGGAAAATAAGCCTCTTCCTTATTTTTTGTATATCAGGAGTATTTTTAGAAGATTTAAATCTTCTTAGGCCAACGTTTTTCAAAGATCAGCTAGTGGCTAACATAGTGATAATTAGAAATTTCCAGACTAGCCTTTAGTATACTTTTTACATATTATTAGCAGATTTTTCCCACTTTTTTCCAACTCAGCATTTCAGTAAAATAGCAGCAAAATCAAGTTTCACAAAATTTACGAAGTGTCTAAGCTTTCATGCTGCTACTAGTCTGCAGGTCCTCTCATCTCTTAAGATACAGCAGATGGAGAAATCATTACACATGGGCCTGAGTAAGAAACCTTCAACAAAAGCCATGAACCTGGCTGGGCCTTGGAGCAAGGACATGATTGTGCTGGATGGTGTTAACAAAGAAGACCTAAAGGGTTTGTGCTCAGAAGTTCAGATAATGTAAAAGTGAGACCCCGTTAGATCAATGTTCCATTGTTATTATTATGTTCTCTTTCAAGAGGACTTTTGAATCTGTCTTTGATAATAGTTGGCAATAATGACAACAAAACATGCCAACAGGTTAAACCCAAAGAAGATCAGGCAGAAGGGTAATAAAGGAAATAAAGCCCTAGGAGGACTGGGGAGAGGACATATAGTTGTGCCAGTACTTCAACATTTGCTAAATACTTCTACCATGAAAGCTAACAGCTGTAGGTTACCTTAGAAAGTTATCTCTGTTCTAACTGAAAATCTCATAAAATCTTATCTTCAGAGATTAATATCATCAAGATATATCTGGCATTAAAGTACTTTTAAATATATCTAGAATCTGCACAAATATGTTCAGCTTACATTCATGAAACTTTGAGAAACATTTTTCAAATATTTGACTCATTAATATAAGTGCATTTCACTTTGAACATTTCTTGGATATATTAATATCTTAATTTATCACCCCACAAAAAGAAACAAAAAAACAAAAAAGCATACTGAATGAGAATAAATAATTATTTCCTCAATGTTGCACAGCATTTTAAAAATTGTAAATATCCATTCTGTAGTCACTTGGGTTTACTAGCATGTCCTCTCTCCATAAACTCTGTTGGAACTGTCTTCTGATGACAGCAAAGTTAGCCTTAGAAAGTGGCATTTGCAGTGGAAAAAAGATAGACGACCTGATTTCTAGGCTCAGATCCTCTGAGGAGTAGAATCACTCTGTGGGAAATCCAAGATGCTTTGAGGTTCTGCTTTCTCATATGCTAGATTAAACAGGTAAACCAAGTCAAATTTAATGTCCCTTATAATTATAAAATGCATAAGAGGAGGGCTGGCCAGATAGCTCAGCAGACTAAAACACGTGCTTAAGCAAATGAAGGGACTGAGGTTCAATCCCCGGCATGCAGGGCCAGCCCCACTCCCAGGGCACGCTAAGACTGGGCTTGGTGGTGCACCTCTGTAATCCCAGCACTTGGGAGGCTGAAAATAAGATAATCACTATGAGTCTGATCTGTGTAGTAAGACCCTGTAGACCCTTACTGAATACATTTTTTTAAAAAAGTGAATAAAAGGTAATACTAAAATATTCATGGAAACCAAATGGAAAAAGATCAGGAAATACTTTGTAGAGAAGGTGGAATTAAAAATGCACCACTGCAGGATGCATACTCAGCATCAAATATTCTGAGCTTGGGCTCTAGGGGAGAAATTCAATCCATTATAAATCTATACGGATGAAAGTTGGTGAGTTTGAGTCTTTAGAGGAACAGCAAGTGGCCTTGTTTGACCAAATGGGAAGAATACACAGAGATAAGCTTTGGATGCACACACTGATAGCCTGTGATTTATTCAGCACTCGCTGTGTGCCAGATACTACCTCTGAGCATAAGATATAAGGGTGAGCGTGGAAGGGTTTCTTAGGGAAACTTACAGACTTTTGGGGTACAGTGACTATGTGACAGTTGCTATAGGAGCATATAAGAGGATATCAAGTCAGGTATGGAGGCATATGATCTTTGAAGAAAGTCTGTTGAAGCTTAAAGTTATATAAATGTCAGCCAGGCATTGCTTGGAAAACTGTTCCAATCACTGAAATATTTCATTTATCTAACCCTTTGTGTCCAAAGCTTGCTAACAAAGTATCTATTCTATGGCTAGTATCCAATACAAATAAGGCACTGGTACTGCAATTGAAAAATGGAATAAAAAATGAGTGTATTTATGATTTCTAGTATAGGAGATAATATACCAGATAAGAATGCATTCATGTTGAATGTTTTCAACATATACATAAGCTTGTTGAAAAAGCATGCATCTTTGAAGCATCCATAGTGTTCAGTGTATCTTTCAGAGTACAGAAAATCAAACTTCACTGAATTCAAGAGAAGAAAAGAAGGGGAAACTTAGAAAAACCTTACATCACAATTGACCTTTTAAACCCAATAAAAGATGAGTGTGCTATATAAAGACTAAAAAATAATGATGTAACTGGCAAGCAAATGTTACCCTCTAGAGGACAATGACTTCATGACATTAATAACATACATCACCAACTGGAAGCATAGGTCATATTTTCTTTGTGATGACTGCTTTTTTCTTCAGTTTTGTAATGAACTCATAATTCTGTTTCTCATTGGTAACTTTACTTCTTGAATTAGTTATTCAGCTTAATAATACATTCATATGCCACTAATAGGCAACCAGGACTAGGTAAAAGAGTGAAATGTGACTAGAAAGATCCAATATTTGATATCAGAATAAAGTTACATATTCTCATTTGTGGTAGATTTGAAGCTCCTCACTGTTGCTGAGGAACTGTGGTAGGTTTTTGGGTTTTTTGGTGGGGGCTCTGGTGCTTACCTGGAGTGCTGCGTCCTTGCTTTAGTTCAGAACCCTC
>NDGN011281636.1:0-11761 GCA_002564285.1 Tympanoctomys barrerae | reverse complement strand
CAGTCCTGTCTGTGGTGAACTCTGCCAAGTGCTGTCCCTGAGAACGAGGGAGGCCGAGCACTACTTTCCGGGCGGGAAAGCAAAAGCAACACAAACGCTGAGAGCCGCGAGGAATTAAAAGCAGAAGCAGGCACAGAACTGAGGAAGGAACGCCATGCACACGAGGGCCCACTGCTCCCTGGAGGCCACAGGAGGCTGCAGGTCCCAGAGAGCCCAACCCACACGCCGAGGAGGCGGGACCAGGGCTCCAGTCCTCTCCAACAGACTGTGCCCTTGGAACAGCACCCCCACCTCTCTGCCCCTCCCAGCACCTCGGGAACCTGTCCATCCAGGCGGGTTAGGTGGTGGGGAGCCCACGCCTCCCACAGGCTGAGCCCCGCCCAGAAACTGGATGAGGAGGCAGCTCCCACGGTAGCCCAGATCTGTGTGTGTGTGTGTGTGTGTGTGTGTGTGTGTGTGTGTGTGACGCCTGACACACCAGCCTGGAGTGTGAGGAGACAGACCCCGAGCCCCGCTGCTTTCCGGGGGGCTCTGAAGATGGGAAATGGCACTAGAAAGGGAAAGAAGGGCGGGAGACAGCCAGGAATCAACGTGGCACCTGGCGAAGGATCACCAATGCGCAATCCAGTAGAAGTTATGGCACGAGGGGAGGCTGACCTCGAAGAGAACTGGGCAGATTTCAAGATCAAGGTCTTCTGCACACCTGAAGGGACAGGAGACTGACACATGGGACCCATCCACTCTGCACATGAGTGCTGCCACCTCTCTGAGATGCACCCCACGCGCTGGTCCCCAGGGAGGCAACTCTGCGGGGTCACTTCGTCTCCACTGGTCCGCCAGCTTCGTGCGTGTCACACAGTGAGCACACGCACATCCTGTGATCCGGGTGCCACAGGCCCTGGTCAGGGCTTGGCCATCAGGTGAGCAGGCCCTGCTGCGCCTGGAAACTGCAGGCCCAGGCATTGCATCAGATCCAGCAGGTGACAGACCTGGGACCGCCTGGTGCACTAATCAACCCTGGTTTGGCAGCTTCAGGGACCTTCAAAGGTGCAGCATAACCCAGATCAGTGACGCCAATGCTTCTGGGGACCATGGCTCCCAGCACGGGACACAGCTGATGCTAAGCAGCACGGATGGCCCCAGAGGGACCCAGGAAAGCCAGCATGACGAGGCCGCTCAGCCTAACAGCCCAGGAGACCCAGCAGCTCCTAGCTGCTCCCTCCAGCCTCTCCAGCAGCCTCCCAGCAGCCCCTCTCTTCTCCAGTTCTGCCTCTTCCACACTAGTTTAGTTCAGCGGTGTAACAAGCTGACCACCAGCTGGCACCTACCACAGCTCACTGCAAAAAGCATCAGGAAAAGAGAGGCTTCTTGTTCTCCAGGAGGCATCCCTTCACCACCCAGGCCCCAGGCATGTGACCCAGGACCAGGTGACAAAGTCCTGAAGAGGCTGGGGAGGGCAGAGGGCCCCTGAACAGGGTCCAGGGGGTGCAGGCCGTGATGCCAGCAGAGCTCCCCTGCCAAGGCCCCGTGCGGCCTGCCCGTGCCCACCGCAGCTGCCCCACCCTGCTCTGCAGTGGACCTCAAGGCAAGGACCTGCCTGTGACCTGAACGTTGGGTGGCCTCCACTGGCCCACCAGAGACAGGTCCTTCACTCTACTTTCAGCCTTAATCTTGGCCCTGGGGGCCAGCAGAGTACTGTCCTGTGGTCCTGGGGATCCTGCGGCAAAAAGCCCCCATCCCATCCGGGACACAAGCGGCCACCTGGGCGCCCATAGGGGCCTCTCCTCCCCTTCATAGCCACCCACTGCCACATGGTCTCAGGCGTGGGAAGGACACCAAGGCCAAGAGACCACGCCATCTCCCATATGCCTGCCACTGTCACTGCCACCTTCCATGGGAAGAAAGCCACTGCTAGGAGGACTCAGGATCCCACGGGAGGCTCAGGGACTACAGGCGGCTCTGCCGGCCACAGCACGTTCCTTCCCTGCATCCGCCAATGGGATTGTGCTTCTTGGTGTCCAAAGTGACCCTGCCTGGCCTCCCACGGATGTGGCCGGTCACCCTAGTTGCCCACTGGGGACAAACCAGGGACCCAGGAGAGTGTGAGGCCGGCTGCAGACCCTGGCGGCCCCAGGCCTCTGTTGGCCCACACCACTGTCCTGTCCCCCTCCCCCCTCAGCGTCCTGGGGAACCTCGGGCCCCACCACGCCAGCCACCCTCTTATCCTCCTGGTCGCCTCGGCCAGCGATAGCACCTGGGTCTGCACAGCCTCTGCCCAGCTCCCACCCAGCAATCACAGGTAATTATGCTCACCGCCTACACAGGGAAACTGAGGGACGGGCGAGACGGCCGTCACCCAGCAGCCTGGCTCCATCCACCTGCTGACCCAGATGGCCTGGGAAGGGCCCAGATCCAGCCCCACCTGCCCTCTGCCCTGCAGCCCAGGAGGGAGGGAGGGGCAGCAAGCCTGCCTCCAGTGGAGCACGCCTGCTCTAAAAGGCAGGAAACCACCGTGTGGAGCGGTTCAGCCCCTGAGACCCACATACAGAGCTGGGGGCTCAAGGCTCTCAGCTGAAGGTCCAACTTGAGCAGAGTCTCACGTGTGACATCAAATAGTCCAGCAGCTGCTTTTCAGAAAGTAGAGGCTAGGCACGGGGGTCCATGCCTGTAGAACCAGCACTCTGGGAGGCTGAGGCAGGAGGATCTCAAGGTGAAGCCCAGCCTAGGTGGCTCAGTGACACATGGAGATCCTGTCTCAAAACAAAAAACAACAAAGGGCTGGAGGTGGAACTCAGTGGGAAGCCCAGGGTTCGTTCCCAGCTCTGCAAAAATCCAAAAACAACCTCGTGCAGCTAACAGGCGCCAAAGGCGCCAGGCGGCTGCCTCTGGGGCAGTGAGGGGCTAGGACGCCCCTCTTCATGAAGGTGTGCCCCACAAAGCTCGCAGGTCTCCTGGAAGTCCTTTCTGGACCCCCAGCGGGAGGCAGCGCAGCCCTGTGAACTCGGGGGAGCTGGGCTTTGACCCGGGCCTGGGCCCTGCGTGGGTCATTCTGCACGCCCAAGGTCTGCCCGCTACGCACACGGCCAGCTCCGCACGGGGCGCATGCGCAGTGGGAGGTTATGGTCTGTGCCGCGGTCCTCCTCCCAGGCAGCTCACAGCTCGCACGGGGTCGATGTCAGGTGCCATCCCATCGAACCTCCAGGCACAAGCTCCGGCGGCCGCAAGCACGCCCTCCTGAGGTCCCAGCACACGTGTGGGCTGAGGTATGCCCCGCACTGCCCAGTGAGTGCGGGCCCCGGTGGCTGTCCTGTCATCCTGTAGTCAGGCGGCTCCATCACCGTCCCTCATGCGCTGCGCCCCCAAGCCCTGCCTGTTGCGGCATTGTGCCCTGGAGCAGGTTGCCCTCGAGGACCCCAAGGGGCCATCAGGGTGGCAGAGTCTAAGGGCAGCATCAGAGCCACAGACTGGGAAGGTCACAGGACCGGAGGTGAGGGCAGAGGGACCGTCTACCCCTGCGACATCTGTTACCAGGATCACACATATTGCAGGCTTGTGGACCAGGTGGCCTGAGCCATGCTCAGCTTGGACCAGGGAGGGCATAGCCTTTGCAACAAATGATGAGGGTGGTATTCCAATAAAACTTTATTTGTAAAGCACACACGGGGTGCTCACGGGGACACAGCTGCCAGCACCTGGCTCATAGCCTGGCCTTTGAGCAGGTGAGAGCCACGCAGAGGTCAGCAAACTTTGAATTACGCAGGGGGCAAGGTCTCACCCTCTTACCCCCTCCTCCTGCCGACCTGCGCCCCCCACCCCCCTCTCCCGCCCTCCCCGGGAATGCAGTGCGCTAGGAACTTGGTCTGCCAAAAGCAAAATTACATGGGGCCTAAAACTGATTTTTAAAATTGGGGTACATGCAGCACGTCCTCAGGCTTGCTCTTGGGGTCTCCTTGGTGAGAGGCCCAGGTGCCCTCACTCCAGAGCCCTCCAGGCAGCTTCTGCTGTCCCCACAGCCTCCCTGTGCAGTCCCCAGGGTCAGCGAGGTGGCACTGAGGCCTGGGTGACCAAGGCTGAGGACCTCCTGGGTGTCCGCCTGACCACTGGCTCCACCTCCTCCAGCCAGGCCTGGTGGCCTCGTCCATCTCCAAGCCCGGGCACAGTGTGGCCCCGCAGAGGGAGTCAGCCCAAGGAGGTGAAAGAGGCAGGTCCTTGTAGGGCTTCCGGAAACTGCTCTCACTGATCAAAGAAAGAAAAGTCATATAAGGTGAATGTGGCTTGTCTTTTCTCCTACCACGGAATAGAAATCGTTTGCATGTGTGATGGCAGGAGCATGGGCTGCCACCGTGAGCACAGGAGGAAAGCTGGCCCAGGCCTATCAACAGGCCAAAAGTGGCAGAGCAGAGAAATAAATGAATATCGGTCCTTGACAAGGCTTGCAGTTGACAGTGAACCACGCCGGGCCCTGTCCTAGCTGCTGCTTCGGGCTGTGACCAATGTCAACCCCTGTGTTCCTGAAGGCATCCCGAGCCAGCCCTTCTGCCCTGCTGCCAGCCAGCCCTCTCTCAAGGCTTCCTGATCTGGTTTGTAAGGACTGCTCAGACTCCGCAGCCTTAGTCGCACTAACCAAACTTCTGCAAAGCACCGTCAGGCCTCTCCACCCTCCACCTGCCCGCTGCAGGCTTGGGGGAGACGGGACAGCCCGGAGCAGGGCGAGAGCCCACTGCTGTCCAGCGCCTGCTGTACCCACAGATGCGGCCCCAGCCCGAGACAGTGCCAGGAGTCTGGAGGTCACCTGGTGGGGCCACCCCGCCCTACACTGCAGGCAACCGGCTGGACAAGATCAGCCCACCTGCAAGGCCACTGGGTACAGGGCCGGAGGAGGCCCCAGGGACTGTTCCCAAGGGCCAGGCAGGAGGAGAGCAGCGTCTTGAAGCTGGCCTGCCCAGGCTGGCACTGCACCAGCCCTCATGTCTGTTCTTCCTTCTCCCTCATGGCCTCCTCTGTGGGCTTCTGTCCTGCACATTCCAGAACCCTGGGCTCAGGCAGCTCCTCTCAGAGGGCACCGGCCCAAGCCCCACCTGGACGGCGGATCCAAGGCCCCTACGTTTGGACATCTGTGACATATCAGTGCAGTGTCATGGATCAGGGGCCATGTTACTCACAGAACATTCTATCTGGACATATGGGACCTCTGTTATCAGAGACACCTGTGCAGGACACAGGAGATTCACTGTGTCCCCTTCCCGCATACACACACCAGCACGCACCCATGGGCACACGCATGCACCCACACACATGTCAGGTCAAGGCCTGAGCAGCCCAGGTGGCCCCCGGAGCAGCTGGCCCGGGGCACACATGTGGCCAAAGCCAGGTCCTTTGGAGGACATCACCGGAGCTGGGCAGAAGCTGATGGGAAGCACAGAGGTGTGTCTGATCCTTGAGCTTGTGGCTCAAAGGATGCCTGAAGTTCGGGGTCCCCAGGGGTCCCCTTCCCAAGTGGGGGAAGTGCTGGAGAAGCCAGGCCTCGAGACAGCAGGGAGATACGGCGTGCGGTGCCTGGGCCGGGATGCAGCCTTCCCCGAGGCTCCGTCCAGCCCACCCGAGTGGCCGCCGCTGAGGTGGCTTAGATAATCTGAGCTGGGTTCTTGCACGTACCCACAAGCCCCTGCGAGTGCACTCTGGGACCAGGGCACCAAAAGCACCGGGTGGCTGTCAGGGCCCAGGTAGGGTCATTGGACAGCATACCCATTGTACCGTGCCAGGTACTGAGGCGCAGAGGCACGGGCTGGAGCCTGCCTAGAGGAAGCCGCGCCCTGGAGAGGGCTGAGGCGTGTGCTGGGGCAGTCCTGCCCACACTGCAGGGGACAGCACGCTGTGACACAAAGGTGTAGGCCCCTGGGCCACAGTTGTGAAGTGGGCAGCTGTCCTCCTGCCTCAGCCAGCTCCGGGTGGCCCCGGGTGGCCCTGGCATGTGGCCTCCCTGTCTCAAACCTCCCTCTTCTGTCCACCATCCTTGAGTGAGTGCCCACCGGGTAGCTCCAGACAGCAATGCCTGCAGGCCCTGCTGACACACACCGGCAAAGTCAGGGTCTGACTCTGAGTCTGAGGACCGAGCCTCGGGCACAGACTTCCGAAGCTCTTGCGGGCCCGAGGGTGGTGGTGGTGGCCCAACCAGCTGCTGGCCTCTGTCTCAAAGACGCTTCCCCGGGACTCCCCACCTCCAACCTCAGTGGTCTCTGCTGTGCGGCCAGATGGACACCCACAGTAGAGCTGTGCTTCGGGGTGGCACCGGCCAGGGAGGTAGGGGCGTGCTTACCTTCTAGGGACAGTGGCAGGGTAGACAGAGGAAGGAGTCCCCAGGAGAGCCAAGACAGCACAGAGCCCCTTCCTGGGTCCTAAACAGGGTGCAGCCCGCCCTCAGACAGAGCCACCTCCACTCTCCTGACCACGGCATAGGCTCCTTCTGGCCTCTACTGCCCCCTGCCCCACCGCCACCTGCCAACAACAGTGGCCACAGGGGCCCAAGACAGCCAATGTCAAAGCTCTCCCCACCTCTAGACGCCGCCAGACTCCCAGAAGACTCAATATCACCGCCCAGCTGCAGCCTCTTCAGCCTGTACCTTACGTACCCCAACCGGGGTCCCGGATGCCATCTGGGGGCACTCCCTGCAGGTCACTGTGGGCTGTCTCCCAGCTGTGCTGCAGCGGCCCAGAGCTGCCAGCTGGTCCCTGAAGGCTCCGGGCTGGGTCCGGGAGGGAACACGGATGCCCTGGGCTGGCCGTCAGGAATAGGAGGAGCAGGAGGGAAATTCACAGCAGGCGAAGTACGGCCACGGGGACTCCGAGTGGACACAGTGGCCCCAGACAGGCCGAGGTCACTCCACACGCACTCCCCATGGCCACCACGGTCTTGGGCCCTGCAGCATCCCTTTAGATAAGAATATAAGATGCTGGAAATGATGGGTTCCTGTGGGACCACACCAGGCAGGACCCCTCGTGGGAGCTCACTCTGGCCACATGCACTCCAGGTATCTGCTAGGACTGTGGGTGGCACTGGGACAGGCACTCAGGGACCGACCCAGGTCTCAGCTTAGGGCTTTGGCTCCATCTCTGACGGGCACCCTCCTGCCACTGAGATGGGGGACAGGGGTGGCAGGGCCTGGTGGCTCATCTGTGGCTCTGGTGGCTTTGGTCACTGAAGTTGAGCCTATGTCCCCACATGTCCTCAGCTTATCACCCTCCACCTCACCCTTCCATCCCCCTCCTCAGGGGAGAAAACTGAGGCACAGAGACAGGAAGTGGCTTCGCATGGCCAAAGATGGGGTGGAGAACAGTGGGTGCCACCCAGTACCGGGATTCAGGCCTGCCCCGCTCCCCCAGGGCTGGAGACCCAGCATACCATCGCCACCCTTGGGAGGCCAAGGGAGGACCGCTTCTCCTGAAGGTGGAGCTAGGCTCCAGGGCGTTTTGTCACTGGTAGGACAAGGTCCCTGTCTCACCCCAACCTCTTCGGTGCCCAGGCAGGGTGCAAGCCTGGCATGGACCGGCTCCCCTCCTAGGAAGCCTGGTGCTCAGGGCAGGAAGAGGCCCGGGGAAGAGTTCAGCACGGGCAGATGGGACGCAAGTGACGGCGGAGCGGCGGGGCACAAAGGCAGCGGCCTGGATGACCCGCTCTCCCCTCCCCCTCCCGGGCACTCTTACTGCTGTGTTTAGCTTCCCGGGGATCCTGTGGTTTTCTTTTTCCGAGTAACCCTGCGAACATCAGCCGCACACATAATTTCAGGTCCAAGCGCTCGGAATAGGGCCAGCCCCGCCCCAGCGGACGTCCGCCAGGTCCGTTTCTGAGCCGGCACGCGTGGGGTCCTCCGTGCTGGGCACAGACAGCGTCCTGGGGTTCGCAGGCACTCAGATGGGGCGCTCGGTGCCCCACGCCCCCTCAGAGCGCACGGGCTTCTGGGCACGCCGGCCTGGGGAAAGGCAGCGCTGTGTCTTTAAACAGCGAGGAGGCGCTGCCCAGGAAGCCGGCAGTAAAAAGGCTAATGCGCTGCGGAGGAGAAGGAGTTTAATCTAATTTAGTTGGAGGGTGTCTGTCTGCGGTGTTGTTTTTTGGAGTGTGGGAACAGAGGAGGGAAGCTGCCCCCTGAATGGGCCCTTCTGCGCCAGAAGCAGTGGGGAGCCGCTGGACGCCAGCGAGCCCAGGCCCGGCCTTGAAAGAGGATTAAAGGAACGCTCTGATTTGCAATTCACACGAATGCACCCCGCGGAACCTTTGGTAATATTTCAATCCACATCTCAAGGGAAGTGGCCTTAAAATAGCAGCGTAAATTGTTCTGCAGCCGCGGAGGGTGCTGGCTCGTCCCGTTTGTGAGGAGGGGCTTTTCTGCTGTTTTGTTTATTTCTCCCCTCCCCCACCTTACAACCAGCGCTCTTTAAGTGTAATTAAAACTTTGGTGCCCGCTGAATCTGCTGGGACCTGTTCGTATTTCGTGTACCAAATATCACTCCTGGGGGTGAAGGGGTTTGCAGCGGGGTGGCGGAGGGACAGGCTCCCGCGTTTGAGTCTGCTAAGCTTCTGGCGAAACCTGAGACAAGCTAGGCCCCGGGCGCGGACAGCACACCGGCGCCAGGCCGCGGTGAGCACTGACCGCTGACCACGTTCACACTTCTGTGCAGGCGGAGCCGGGGGTCCTCGCCGGGATCCCACACGGAGGACACGTGCAGGCCAGCGAGAAAAGACCCGTGTGGCAACCAGCTCAACAGACGGGCACAGCCGAAGACACCACTGGGGCACCCGGACAGCCGGGCCCCTTTTATCCTCCAACTCCCCCCAAGATTTCCTAGTCCTAGCCCTCTCTGCTACGTCGCTCAAGTTTCCTCTCGCAATTAGCTTGCAGCATGCTGAGCTTAGGGTTCAACTTCTCTTTACTGCAGAGAGTCTCAGCACTTTTTATCTTAAAGAGATTATTTGGGTTTTTCTCTAATCCCGTTTCAAAAAACCTGTCGCAGGGCTTTTAATTTCCATTGACTATTGCATAAAAAGGAAAGACACGACTTTGACTGTGAGCAACATCTGTGTCAAAGTGCCTTCTCCTTTCCGCTCGCTGGCTTGCCTGGAAGGCAGTGGGCCTCTCTCAGCACCCCGCACCCCAAGCCTTAGCTCTGTGCAAGAGACTGCTAGCTCCCCAAATCTTTCCTTTCAAAAACTTTCCACTTGCCCCCTTGAACATTTGTAAGACTTTACAAGCGTGAGGATTGAGGCAGGCTTTCTGCTATGTTCGAATTTTTAGCTGGTGGAAGGGAGGAAAAATCCTGCTCCCTGTTCGTTATACGGAATCGTGTTTAATTATAAAGTTTCATTAGAAACCTTTGCTCACGTTTTTAGAGACCTAATAAGATTTCCATTAATTTAAACATATCACTATTCCCATGACTGCCCCCACGCTTTCTTTCTCCTCTTTCATCCATGGTTAAATATGTAAATAAAATGTCTAAAGTCATTCTTCAAAGAAGACAAAAGAAAAAAGGGCTGAGGGAAAGGCAGCCATAAAATTCTTCCCCATTCTCCATAACAGTTGCCAGAGGGGGGCCGGTTGCAGCTCAGCCGAGCAGCAGGGAACCGGCCGCTCCTCAGCCTCACAGCTCAAATCCCACACACAGGGAAAAAAAAATAAAATAAAATATCTTTTCAGCTGGAGCATCAAAAGGCCCTTTTCATTTATTAGTTACAGAGTTATCTTCCAGTTGCTGGCTTCTCAGAGCCCCGTTTTCGGATAATAACGTCTATTTGTTGCTCTGCATCTCTGCTGGTCACAGGGAAGGGCTACTCTGCTGACATATTTATAAAAAAGGAAGGGGAAAAAACAGGAGAGAAGCAAGCAATCTGGAGTGCCCGTGGCTAAAATAATAGGCCTGAACACGGCGGAATTAAAGCAGCACATAAAAGATCAATTAGGAGCACTCTTGCACCCCACGCCAAGGCTTGGCACTGGCAGGAAAAGAGAACAGAAGGGCGCAGGGCACCCCGTGGGACCCTGGCGGGGAAAATTCTAGAAACGCCAAGTGACATCTGCGGAATCTTTTAACTTTTTAACTTGGAGGTTCTGAAAGGTAGCTCAGGAGGCCTGGCGTGGGGCACCCTGTACTACTCACAGCGCAGCTTTCACGAACCCAGCTTGCTGGCGTCCACTTTGCCTGACCCCTCTAGCCCTCACCCAGCCCTCCCAGGCGTCAACAGTCCTGGTTGGGGGCTTGAAACACTCGTCTGCTGCTTCTGGGTCCCGGAGCGAATCGCGGGCTCCAACATCCGAGGAAGGAAGGGATGGGTGAACGACCGAGGTTGTCGCCTTGTTCTAATTAGAAACCGAGCCTCTCAGGAAGTGCTCGGCCCGCCACTGCGCTGGGGGCTGGGCGGTGCGAGGCGCCTGGCGCCCTTCTCCTGCTGTCCTGGGGGCTTCCCAGAGGCAGTTACGAATCCGATTGACCCCGAGGGGGTGAGAGCTGTGGGTCGAGCCCCCTCCCGGGCCAGGGCCGCGCGTGAGCCTGGGGCTCGGCGGGGAGAAGGCGGGGCGCACAGGGCCCCAGCCCTAGCCTCTCCGCAGGTGGTCCTGGGAGTTTCCCAGGCACTTCAAAGGCCGGGCCTCCCGGGTGACTATGGGACACCTAGGGACTGTTGATCCAAGGGTTAGTGCGGGAAGCCGTCGAGACCCGTGTGCATTCCCGGTGCCGTGAGCGGCTTTCCGAAGCGGTGGCACCACTGCGTCCCGAGTGGCTTCCCACGATGAGGGTCGCAGATCGGAGGCCCCGCGGCTCCCGCACTGTGGACGTGGAGCGCGGCGCGCGCCTCTGGCTCCTTCTCAGAGAGCCGGGTCCCTGCTCACCACGCCCTGCGTCACCCCGCGGACTCTCGCCAAGTAACGCGAACAGCCGGCGGGTAGCGGAGGATTTCCCACACCAAATGACCCAGACGCGCGGGGGGCGCGGAGCAGCCTGCAGACGCGGGTTCCAGGCCCAGAAGGTTCCCCCCGCAGCCCCAATTCTCCCCTCCTTCTAGAAGGGACCTCGGCCTTAAATCCTGGCCTGAAGCCCTTCCCGGCCCTTCTGACCCCTTTGAAATTTCAAAGCCAAGCCCTCCCCCACCCGCGCCGGATCGCGCGCCCCGGACTGGTCACCTGGACCCCGGAGACGCGGGAAGGTTTACAAGCCAAGGGGCCACTTTATGACCAAGGCCATAAAACGCAAATCCCCTTCTCTTTGAAAGCGCACTCCGCCCGGGACCCATCATAAAAGTCCTGGAGAATGAGCGTCCACCCTGAGCCCACCCGCGGATCGCCCCAACCCACGGCCCCCGAACTTCCCGTAACCTCACTGTCCTTGGGGTGCGGGGCACGGTCTCGAGGACCCCGGGACCCGGGCAAAGAAGGCCGAGTCGAGACCTCAAGCTTGGCCCGGCGGGGTGTCAGGACGAGGGGAGCCTAGGGCGCACGGCTTTCTCATGCAAAGCGCGCGGGGCGGGGCGGGGGCGGGGCCTGCGGCGGCGCTCTTTTCCCCTTTGCCAGTTCGCGCGGAGGCTCATCCCGGGACGCGGACCTCTTCACTGCTGCCGGCTGGGCCCGGCGAGGCCGGGACTCAGTGTGCGGGCCGGGCCACCGTGCGCCCGCGCCGCCCGTCCGCTCTGTGTGCAGCCGCGCGCACGCCCCGGGAAGAGGCCAAAGTTTGCCGTGGCTGCGGCGGTGGCGGGAGTCGGAGCCGCGCCGCGCCCGCC
>NDGN011281617.1:0-17447 GCA_002564285.1 Tympanoctomys barrerae | reverse complement strand
TTGGTTTCCCAGGGGGCAAGCTCAATGCTGTGACATCATGTTATGCTAAGAGAAGAGCCTCCTTTCTCAGGATCCACAGCGGCTGAGTCATTGTAACTGCTGAACTCCAGAGCAGTCCATCCCCATTTTCCATGGAATGCACCAAGTGCCAGCCCTATCCATGAACAGACGCTTACAGTTGACTGAAGGGACAAAAGTTGTCTTGTGATTGTCACCATTTTGCATTTACTTGTGCTTTTCTCAAATAAAACAATATACCCTTAGTAGTTGCAAATGACGGATCAAAGAAAGCAAAATCAAAGCAATGCAAAACACCAACATTCACAAACTCAAGCTCCTGGCCCAGAATGCATTTCTGCCAATGGATCATTCTGCCACTACACACAAATGAGCCCCTGTCTATAATCACTTCCTTCAGCAAATAGGTGTCCAGCCCCTTCTCCCTGCCAGGGCAGGAGCCGAGGACACTGAGAGAAAAATCACCAGTGTAATGCTGGCTTCAGTAAGCTGTGGCCCACTCGGGTCTCCCACAATAAGGAGGTGCCCTTTTCTGATAGGTCCCACCTGGACGTCCTATAGCCTCCTTCCAACCCTCTTAGAACTGTTCTGTATCCTCTTGTGACTCTGTGTCATCATTGCCCCTTTTCTTCCCTGTATGTTAAGCTCTCTGAAAATCAGACTGCTTCCCTCCTTGCAGTCCAAAGTCTAATAGGACCTGAGTTTGTTGCACTGCACAATTTCATTATCCTGAACCCTTGTCTCCTGCACATGGACCCTTTCCTGGCCTTTACGTCTACTTCTGCTCCCTGTTTTCCAGTCTTGTCACAGTTGCCTGGAGACTCCAAGACACATACTCAGGCATGCTATTCCCTGACTTCTCTAATTATTCCCCACCACCATCCACAGGCACTGAAACTCTTTCACTGTAAACAAGGCCCCTCATCAATGTGACTTCCACCCAGCAGTTATACCTACCCTCTTACTAGCTCCCTATCTCTATCTTCACGTCCTTGTCTCTCTAAAAGGTCAGGGCCTATTATACCTTAGTGACTTTGCACACACTGTTCCTTTGGGCTGGGATACTATTCGACTGCTTATCTACCACAAGAAACCGGTGTCATTTAGGGTGAAAAGGGTAACAATATTACCATGGATAGTGGTGATCAAAGCTCTAGTTTTTTGAAGTTATAATAGGCTATTATTAAATGCTTTGTTTCCAACATTTCATCTAGTCTTCAAAAACAGTACCACAAGGTAGCTTGTGATGACCCCTCCCCATCACTGTCCAGGAGTTTAAGTAGAGCCAGTGGGGGAATAAGTGATTCGTCAAAGCCTAAGGTGTGGGGTGATGAACACCACCATTCCTCCAGGTCTGCCAAATTTGGAAGCCTGGGCTCTTAACTCCTATGCCAGACAGCAAGTTGCAATTTAAATGTCACCTCCTCTCTGTAACTTTTTCTGATCATCTTCCGCCCCTGCTGTGGAATTAGTCATTCCATTTTCTGAAACTCAAGACACTCTGTACAGGCTGCCACTTTTTGTGTTCCATTGAGCTTTCTTTTGTCAACCTTTCATGCTCATCTCTACCAGCAAGAAAGACTTAAGAGACAAGAGCTGTCATTCCCATCTCCGAGTCCCTCCATGAGCTTCCTGCTTTGCCTACGATGCTATAAATGGTCCATACCATTTGTCAAATGAACTGGGGGGAAAGAGGGCTAGGAAAATATTGAGAGGAAAAGCAGTCTGGAGGAAGAGCCGGGCAGGGCCAGAAGTCCCAACTTCTGCCAGATTTTCTGCCTGATTTGGAACAAGGACTTTCACCTCCACATTTAAAATGAAACCAAATGCCTTTCATGAACTGTTTAGAACAAAAGTGAAATTGTATCCATGGGAATGCTCCAGGAAGGAGCATTAATTCCCATTAATTCCTATTTTTTAAAGAAATAATGTTTTGAGGCTTTTTTTTTTCTGATCACAAAAGCAAAGCAAAATTACTTTAGAAAGTTGAACTCCAGAAATGGGCAAAGGCAATGTTCTCTAAGCAAGACAAGATAGCCTCAGAACAGAGGTTTAGATCTGTTCTCTGGGAGACAGATTCTCTGTTGCAGGGTCAAATATCTTCCCCTCCCTGACCTTCAGTGTCCTTGATGACCTTGTTACTGATGTTGTGTTCCTGGATCCCTTCTTATATGAAGTCACAGAATTTTCTTATGTTATTTAAAAAATCATGAATATCATTTAATGATAAATGTGCAATGCATTACTATACAATATAGAATAAATCTAGAAAAACAGGTTCTGATGTAGATTTCACAGAATTGACTTCTTTGACTCAAAAAAAAAAAAAAAGGCAATCTCTGAGTCTTCTGAGTCATCCAAGTGGGCATGACAGACCTGAGACATTGGGGGGCCTGATCCATTAACAGTTGCTCCAACAGGGCTTCCCAAGGGGCGACATTAGTCCTACAACAGCACTGCCACAGGGAAACTGGTGGTGGGATTGCCCTTCCAGTTGTGTCCAAGGCTCTGTGGCAGACACAGAAACACCTTGTTCCATCTCACCAGGGCTTTGTCACGGCCCAGTAGCTACAGCTTGGGTGCCCTGCAGGCATACCCTATGAACTAAGGTGAGCTCTGCATGGTGGTGCTACCATGAGGACAGGAGACCTCTACAGATGGGGTCTAGCGAGAGGTCCTTAGGTCACAGGGAGTGAGTGGTCCCTTGAAGGGAGGACTCTGGGAGCAGTACTGAAAAGGCTGTTTTGTGGTCCTGAGTTTCTTTCTACCCAGTGCTCTCTGGCCCCTGGCTCAAGATGTGGCCACTTGATGCCATGGAATCATAGCAGTACCATCCACCATTGGCCATGAGGTGCTCACCAGAATTTAGCAATGAGGATACCAGGCCCTTGAACCTGCAAGAGTGTGAGCTAAGTGAACTTCTTTGTGCTTCATAAGTAGCTCATCTTTGGTATTTCATTATAGGAATGCAAAGCTGCCTGACACACCAGCATGGGAACAGTTTGACGTTATTTCACACATCCAGGAAAGATACCAACGCAGGACCACAAGACAGTTTATAATGCTATTCCTAATGCTATAATGCTATTCCTAATGCTGTGTCAAAGTAGAAAAAAGACTCCAGCATGCAGAAGAGTCAACATTTCTTTATTTACTGAGGACCTATGATGTGTTGAACCCTGTTCTACAAGCATTACACTCACCTTTTTATTCGGTCTGCACTACTATGCTGTTGGAAGTTCATAGGCATTGTCAGCCACAGTGTACATGACAGCAAATGTAGGACCTGTGCCAGGAAGTAAGGGTCCCTCACTCAGTAGGAAGTGGCTAACAGCTATTTCCCTGTCAAATCCTTTCACATATGCAGTTTGTCCCCCAACTCCACAGCCCTTAGAAACCAAAGGTAGGCATGGAGGTGTCCAACTGATGCCTATCACAGATGATCTGCTTCTACAGCACCCCACAGACAAGAAAAGCCTGGCCTCTGCTCTTTGTGCCAGGAACTAAGACAAGCAGTACCATGGAGTCTTACTTTTAAGAACACGCTAAAAATCACTTACACAAAATCAGATTTGTCTAGCTCCAGTAACAGATGCCGAAAGGCACTGAGCTATTCTGAGGTAATTTCATTAGGATTTGATGACATACTGGTCTTTCTGTGGCTGCGTTTCCCAGCATTTGCTGAGCAGTTCCCAAATTCTGTGCATATCTCTCTGTCTCTGCTTGTCTGGGTGCTGACAGCTGCTGCCCAATGTGGCCAATAAAAAAAAATAAAAACCCAGTTTAGACATCAACTTCCCCAAGGCCTGAACTCACCTGCTCTGCAGAACTACAAGGCCTGTGTCTCTAAGTCAAGTGTGAAATCCTTCTGGCCTCAGAAACAGTAGCACCAGTTCCATCACTCAAGGGCACTCTGGACTTACAGCAAAGATTTTCTCAGCTGGACAGACTGTGGGAAACACAGCAGCCACTCCACCTATCTAGAACCTCCTGCTTCCTTTAATCCCTATCTCTGTAGCTCATCATAGATCAGAAGGAAGGTTTCGAAGCCAAAATAGTCTGTCTTACAGTTTTGTCAAAAGGCATGGTGTGGTATTTGGGAATTTTATATAAAAAGATCCTTAAAAGAAAGCTTGGTATAACATGAACTTTTTCTCATCTGATTTTTAAGGTCAGATCTTTTTAAAGCTGATCGTTTATCTGTCCTTTACCTTCATTTGTCCTTCACATTAACTCACTCTCAAAAGTTTGGGTTCACTCTCTACTTCTTGCCAAACCCTAGATGGTAGGACAGGAGCTGCGCATGCTAGAAACCAAGCCCTTCTCAGATGGATCTTAGTTTACTGTGAAGCATAGAGAAGGAAAAAAATTCCAACATGATATAGATATAGTAACAACTATAATGTGGGATACCCAGGCACTGAAAAAAGTTGGCCTATGAAACAGCATGGGGTACAAGGATTATGAGTTGGGATGAGGGAAGAAATGCTACTTGAGCTTAAAATGGCCCAACCTTTTCCTCCACCTCTGCAAACTTCCATGGTACTTAAGACACAGACCCAGTCCATGAACTTCTGTTCATCTATGCAATGGGTTGCTTGAATGTGGCGGTACTAAAGCACTACATATGTTTTTGTCAAAATCAAGCTACACTACCCATAAAGCTTGTACACCAACTCATTACCATATTAGGCAAAACCAAGGTACCCCTCTCTAATGGTGCTACTGTGGTCTACCACTTGGGGCTTCAGTTCTCCCCTATTACTTGCACTATTTTCTTACTTCACTCCCCCTAATACACACTCACATGCTGACACTCATATATGTGCTCACACAAACACATATACACACCCTCCAGGAATCTTCCCCATGAAATTGGTTTATATTTCAGTAAAACAACATCATAGACATGTGTAGTGGGGCACTTCAAATGCCGGCTTCAGCTCTGGCAGAGGGCATAGGACTTGGAGTCGCATCTACTCCTTAACAGGCTTACAGTGTTGAGCAAAGAAAGGGTCAAGCTCTCTACCTAGGTTCTATTTGAGAGGGGATAATAGGGTCTGCTACCCTCACAGATTAAATCAATTACTGCTCGTAAAGTGCCTGGCCATATGTTGGTCACACTGTGTTCCACCAGGGCTCACTCTCACCATCCCCTCCTGCAGCCTGAGCAGAGGAGGAGCCCTCTCTCTTGCTCCACTTCCACTCCAACCAGGTTTTCAGCTGCAGCCTTCACTCACTCTGTTGCTCCTGGCATGCTGGTCACAGGACAGGAGTGACTAGAAAACTTCTATACAAAGGAAAGGAAGGCTAGTTTGCATAGAAATGAAAACAGACAGTAGAAGTCTTCCGCCCATTCAGAAAGTACTGGCTGAGGCTCTCCTGGAGCAGGGCTCACAGGAAGTGAATGGCAGCTCAGTGTTCTGTGGTGCCTGGAAGTGTCCTCTTCTCACAATGCTGCGATGTGCACAGGCTAAAGACAGCAGGATGCTGAGTGGTGGAGGAGAGGAGAGGTCACCAGGTGCCCCTTGGACCAACGCATGCAGAAGGAAGACTGGTCACGGGGGTAGTCAGACTGGTCTGACCAAAAGAGAGGACAGGAGGATGTTCCAGGCCGGGAGAATGTCAGGCAGGAGGCTCCAAGGACAAAGGAGTATTGTTGGGCTGATAGATAGGATGGCCCACTGTGCTGGGCTGGTGTGGAATGGGGCGAAAAAGCACAGGTTAAGGATGGGGCCGGACCAGGGTACAATGCCTTCTTGGCCTCCATTCTTGGGGTCATGGACATTTCCTCATCCAGAAAGTTTTACCTTAGAGGACCTCTTTGGAGACTGGATCGGAAAGGGACCAGAAACGAGCCTGTGTATCCTCTCAGTGGAAGTGATAAAAGGCAGTGGCAGCTGGATGCTGGCCAGTGGCTTCAGCAGAGAGATGCACCTGGACGTGAGAGGTCTTGAAAGACTCAGATGATGAAAGGAGGAGACTCTAGGGCCAAAACCCTTTAGAATCTCCAAGCTGACCTCATTACTTTGTGCTAAAGCTGCTATTTCTTATATTCCAGCATGTAAATAAACAAAATGTTCCCTCTCTAACTTTATAACTTTTTATGGGTATGGATTATCTTAAACTACTTCGAATTCTGTGCCACTTGGAAGTTTCTGAAAGTTACCACACAAGTTATCTCACTAGATCCCATGGCCCAGGCCACTGGTGGTGCTGTGACATGCATACCACAGGCAGCTGCTTGTTATCACTGAAAGCTCTAAACAGCCATCACTGGTCTAGGCAGAGTGGCAGCTGGGCTCAGGTGCTCACTGCTAACCTTCAAACTAGTTGGTGCCTGAAGGACACCTATAGCTTTTGCTAGTTTATGACAGAAGAGCAGGGACTCTAGAAAGACTATTCCTGAACTCAAATCCAACTTCCTCTCAGCGAGCAGCATGATTAGGGGCAAGTTACATCACCTTTCTGGGCCTCAGCAGTCTCCCATGAAAAACAAGTGAGGCAACACACAGAGGTGCCTACCATGTTGCTGGACACATGGACATTTGCTCAGTGAGGGAGAGCTTCCTCATAAAGACAGCATTTTAACAAGTGTTGGGTCACTGAACGAAGGCTAGGAGCTAAGTGGACACTCTGACTGGGCCCCACACCCTCACATCCTAGCAACCCCACACACCTGTTCTCAATGGAGACGAGCCTGGGGTGGAGAGAATTTGCTGCTGCTGCCTTGCTGCCCTCCCAGGCTGTCCCTCTGGAGTTCTGGGCCTGTGCTCCAGTGACCACTTCCTGCTTGGCATCCCAGGAGTGAGAAGAGAGGTCAGAGCTCTGAAGCTCCAGGTTTCTGACGGTGCAGGGATTTCCTGGCACTATGAGGAGCTAAAGCGGCGGAGCATGGGTTGCTTTCTAGATTTCCAAGTTTTTCTTTTTTAATAAACTGCTCTGAATGTCTGTCACTGGCACCATGCCAACTGCATTTACCTTTATTTAATCACTCCATGGACTTCTCTGTGAAAAGCAGGGTAATTAGGCCCAAAATATATCATCCAGAGGCTTACTTTTATCTACCCAAAATAAAAGCTAGATCCCGATTTCAGCAAAACTCCCAGACTTTTTTCCTTCCAAGAATGCCTGGCAGGGGCAAGTTCTCTGGCTGGCTTTCCCTGTGGGACAGCCACCCCCAACTTGGGGAGGCTAGGGGAAGGGACTGGCCTTCTTTGGGGTCAGTGCGAACAAGCCTCAAAGTCCTTCCTCATGCTGCTGCATCTGTGCTGGATACGCTCTCTGGAAGGAGCCTCGGGAGTGGAGAGATACACATACCCTAGTATTCCCAGTCATGTCTTGCCTGATGGCCACCATGATGTTTTCATTCTCTGATTCTTGCTCAATCTATATGTCTGAAGCAATGGGAGGGGGCGGTTCATTAGGACTCAAGATGGGATCCACACGTGCTAGAGATCTCCCTTGTTGTATGAAACTTTCTAGGTTACAATCTGTGTCACACCTACTGCCTTTTACATTTGATGTCATATGCCATGTACCATGCAGAAACCATCCCCTGATAAAAATGTAGGCTCTCTGAGATCATCTATTTGTTACCATTACTCTTCTGCTTTTCACATCACAGCTTTCTTGAAAGAACTACAAATGTGCAGAAGAGAATATCTGCCTTAGAACAGCATTTAGACAGAGCCACAAAAGCAAAACCTAATGACTTCAGTTGTTGTGCAATATTTACAAGCATCTTCCATACATTACTATTCACCAATCTTGTACTGTGATAGACATCACTAATCAACTCAGTACTTTTTGCCCAAGGAAATAAGGTATAGCTTCTAAATTCCTCTCAAAACACTACTATCAGCAGCCATTACCAATCAACCAGAGTTGAGATGGAAAGCAAAATCTGTTTTGGCTGTGCACCTCAAAAGGTTGGAAGATGGGAAATGAAATTAGAAATTAGCTAAGTCAGAATGCACAGATGCATGAGAAGATCACAAGAATAGCATTACTGTACACAAGAAATGGAAGTGGAGAGAAGTTGAAATGCCTAAAGTCACAGAGCCAGTTGAGTGAAAAAAGAATGTGGAAACTTTCTCCAGTTTTCCCTTCTCCAAAATATTCTCTCTACCAAACCATGATGCCTTTCTTAGAATCAAAAATCAAGCTGGTCACCAAGCCTTTTATATAGATAAACAATTATCTGATGGATTAGACTGGAAAAGAGGGCAAAGGGGACATCAGAGATGTAAAAGACATTTGCTTTAGGTTTTGCTAAAATTTCTTTTGTTCCTTTGTCATCAACAACTCATTGCTCAGGCAGGTGATCTACAGAACAATATGGAATGGTCATTACTGACTAATTATAATTACACAGTACTGAACATAAGAAGCGATCCAGCCTCACCATATGGTTCCTGTGGTTTCCATAGCTAAAACCTTTTGTCACAACACTCCTACTTCTACAAATGAAAAAAAGGCACTATTCAATCCAATAGAATGAGGACTGTGCAGTCAACCACCCCTGCCCCCATCAAGGTCTTATTGGAATTTTTGAAGTACTAGGAATGTCTGGTATTTGCCCTAAATATTGGTTATTTAATATTCTCCAGCAATAGAAACCAACCAATAAAAATCACACCTGGAAAATGAAAAGTGACTGGTGGAATGGATATTTCTCTTTCTGTCAAACCTCAGTTCTAAATTGCACTGCGGCCTTTGACTCTAAGATAGGGATCCCTGACCCCTGAGTATTTATTTTTCTGACACAATTTTCTTTAATTTGGAGACTTTCCCATGCTAGGAATTGCAGCAGAGGCCCGTTTCATGACAGCAAGGCTACCTCTTAAGAAATACCCAGTTAGGTTTTCCTTTTATTGGAGGCCTGTGCCTGCTCCTAGTGAGGTGCACTTGCTAAGCACCTACAGTGCCCCCGACTCAGCACCCTCATTGCTATAATTACACTAGCAAATCCAAAATCACTGAGACTAATGGCACAGCTTGTAGCTCAGAACATTTGCAAAGCTTTGGAAACAGTCCAAGGGATTGGGAAAGCCTGAGGAGGCAGCTCCTTACATTGTCCCCTGAAATGTGGGCTCCTAGCACTGAGGAAATATATTCATCTAAGAGGAAGAACAATGGGAAGGAAGCACGTACAGATATAGGAAAGTTTTAAGTGACACAGCATTTCCATTCAATCATTCATTTGCTAGTTCCTTCATTTGCTTAACAAAGATTTATTGAGTATCCACACTAGGTCAGGCACAGTTCTTGATGTTGAGAGCACAAGAATGAGTGAAACATGGTCTCTCCCCTGAAGGGGTTCAAAGAATGAAGAGGGAGGGAGAGAAACCTGAAAAGCATCTCATAGCATGCTAAGCAAAGCACAGTGACCTGGCCATGCATTTAACAGTGAAAGCAAATAGCACAGCCAAGAAGGGGTTGTAGGGGAGGGTCCCTCCAGTCCCCCAAAGGGCAGGGAATGATGCTAGGCACATAATAAATCAAGACTGGGACCAAGACATGGTGGGTGACTAGAAGTGGCAGACAGACAAGTGAAAGGGAGCAGTCAAGGGCATCTCTGGTTCCTACAGAAGACCATAAACTAAAATCCAGAAGGTAGAGCCAGCATGCAGTAGGCTTCAGGGAGCTGGTGATTGTTTGAGTTTTGAGGAGAGCTGGCAATACTTCAGGAACATACCCCAGAAGAGGTCTGATTTTGAGGGACAAATCAGGCCTAATGCTTTTCTCATTATTTGGGCTGAGCACACAATAGGTTCTTATAAAACACCAAAAGGATAAATAACTGTGTACAAAGCCCTCTCTTGTGGGGTCGTATCATCACACCACCTCTACCAGAGATGTCTACTATTAGCACATTTTATAGACAGGCACACTCCTTCAAAAGTCTTCTGGCTTAAGCAAGGAGCTCTGTCTCAGGTATATTTGACATGTACTCCACTCAAAAAAAGAAAGAGAGGCAGATGACATGAAATGGCATCCAATTTCATACTCATCAGGGAAATGCAAACTAAAGCTACAATAAGGTTTCAGTAGAATTGCACTAGACCCATTAGAACTGTCAGAATCCAAAGCCTGTCAAAATTAAGTACTGGGGAAGATGTGGGTAAATAAAACCTTCATACCTGTTGGTGGTAAAGTGACAGGCTACTATGGACAATGGTTGGCTAGTTTCTCATGGAGGCAAACACACACTTATCATAGGCCTTAGCAATTTCACTTCTAGATTTTTAACCAAGAGAAATTAAAATTTATTTACATGAAATGAATATGTAAATGTGTATTGCAGCATAAATCATAAGAGCAAAAACTGAATACAATCCAGAGGCCTATCAAGTACCAAGTAGATGAGCCAATTGTTCATACAGTGTAAAACTATTCAGCAATGAAAAGGAATAAAGAACTGGTAGTGCCTAAACTTTGAACAGACCTCAAAATTATTATGCTAAAAAGACACATTAGACACAAAAGACCTCAAGTTGTCCAGGCAAGGAGGCACATGCCTATTACTCCAGCTACTCAGGAGTCTGAAGTAGGAAGATCACAGGTTTGAGGCCAGCTAGGGCAACTAAGACTCTTACTTCAAATAAAATAAAAGGGGCTTGGGGGTGTTGCAGTGGTACAGCACTTGCCTATCATGCACACAGACCTGTGTTCCACCCCCGGCACTGCAAAAACAAAGTAAACGAAAAAGATTCCAGTTTATACAATTTCACTTATAGGAAATTTCTAGAAAAGCAAATCTATAGAAATGGAAAGCAGATTAGTAGTAGCAAAGGGGTGGAGAAGGCGTGAAAAGTGACTGCAAATTAATGTTGGGGCTGGTGGCATTCTAGGTGAAAAATATTATACATTTATTAAAATTCATTAAAATATATACTTTCAATGGTTTGATTCTAAAGTATGTAAGTTACACCTCACCAAAACTCTTATTTAAAAAGATAACAACATCAACAAAATAAAATACACAAGCAAAAGAGTTAGAGAGGAGGTCCTGGCATAAGCAAGGAGCTCTGTCTCAGGTATATTTGACATATACTCCACTCAAAAAAACAAAGAGAGGCAGATGACATGAATCTGTGCTGGCCCTTGGAGACCAGGCAGGAAGTCAACAGAATAAGAAACTTCCAGGCGAAAGAGCAGCACAGACTGCATGAAAGTGAGAGAGCGGCTGGACATGCTTGGGCAAGAGCCAGAGCACCCACTTTTGAGTGGCTGTTTGGACAGAGAACAGTACGCAAAAGACTGAAACAACCAGTTGTGGCCAGACCAGATGCCAGAAGCTGAGAATGGTCAGATAATGCATTTATGACTTAATTTGGTAGGCAGTGGCCAGTCAGTGAACATTCCAGAGTACAGGAATATCCCGGCATAGATTAATGGAACAGCATCAAGGAATGTGTGTTGGAAGGGCCAGCCACCAGGGCACAGGAACAAACAAAAGGCCAATAGCTGGACAGTGAGTGAGGGCCAAACTGGGATCTCTTGCCTGTGTGGATAATGCAAAGAGACAGAGAGACTTATGTAGCAGATAGAAAGGTAAATAATAACAGACACCACTTAGCACTTTCTATAATCCAAGGTCTGTTTTAAAGAATCGCTGTTCTAAAGGAAAGACAGAGTTAAGAACATGCTATATACAGAACAAGTCAAATGGATAGATGATCATCTGCAGTTTGCTCCAAAGAAAAAGAATAAAGATTAGAGAGGCCATAAAATGCTTATCTAAGGTGCGTTGCGGGAGCCATGGATAAGGAAGCTTGTAACTGAATAAGTAACGGTGAAACTTCCGTGGTGGAAGGACAGTAAGTGAGACAAACGACCAAGGCAGGTTTATAGGGCCCTTGGCCCAGGAGAGCTGGAGTGCCCGTACTGCTGCTCCATGTGGGTATATCACTGATTCCTTTTTTTTTTTTTTTTTTAACAGTACTTAGGTTTGAACCCAGGGTCTCATGCATGCCACGTGAGCTCTCTACCCCTGAGCCACACTCCCAGCCCAACCTAGATTCTCTTAATGTAGATAGTACACATTATATATGCTGGGGCCTGTTGTTTGAGGTCATATAGTGTTTATAAGCATTTTAAAATTAGGTACCAACACTGAAACGTCTGGAAATCTCACATAAAGTAGGGAGATTTTCAGCTTCTCTTAAAAAATTAGTATTGTCAACTATGTGGCCCAGTCCTACAAGGTATTAGTCAGTCAAAGCTGAGTATCCCTGTCTTCCTAAAACATTAGGAGGTATGCTTCATCTGTTCATTCATTCACTGCTTGCTCATTCTTTCATTCTTTCATTCATTCATTCATTCATTCCTTTATTCAATAAGTATTTACCACGCACCTACTATATGACAGGACAGGCACTTTTGAAGGACATGGAGACGCAGCAGTAAACAAAGCAGGTGAAAACATTTGCTCCCTTGGAGCTCCTATTCTCACAAGGAAAGCTAGAACAATAAACAAATGAGTGATCGATAATGCAGGTAATAAGCACTAAGAAAAATAAAATAAGCCACAGAGGTTGGAAGAGGGTAAACAGGTGGCAGACATTGTAGCCACAGAGTCAGAGCAGGAAAACTTCTCTGATCAGGTGATACTGGAGCAAAATCTGATTAAAATGAGAAAAGCATCCCCAGATACCATGGGAACAGGGAGTGGAACCACATGTTACATGTGGGAGAAAGTAAACAGGTGAGCACGGGGAGGGGCACCTCGGGCCTAGCGAGGGCTTGTGTCTCTCTGAGTAGGATGTGGGTCCTTGGCCAGGCTTGTGCAGAGGAGCGAAGGGGCGGGACATTTGCAGTTATGTTGGGGACTGACTCCTGTAAGCTTCCCAATATTTGATCCTTGTTTTAAGGCAAAAGGGATGAAGTATAAAGGTTAGAACAGGTTTTATATCTGGGGTGCCAGATGTTGATCTTGTAGCATATACCTTTACACTAGAATACTCTCAAACTTAATATTGACATTGAATTAGATGGTATCTGTGGGTAGAGTTAATACACTTAGAAAATAAAGCCCACAGAATCTGAGACTGGGTACCACATGACCCCATACCGGAAGGAAAGTTTCCTGGTAGAAGATTCCAACTTGCTCACTTACCAAAAACACCTCTCTTTCTCTCCTTGCCAGTCATATCCCCAGCCCTCATGCTATAGTCAACCTCTTAGACAAGTCCTAAGTATTGCTGTTTTTGAATGTTGAGGTAATTTTCATGTTCTCCCAACACAGACAGAAACAATTTGATTTTTGTTCTCAAAAAAAAAAAAAAAATAAGTGATGAATGGTATTAGTGTCTATGTGATCTGGTCTTCCAGACAATCCATTCTGAGACCCTGAAGCATTTGAAACACTTGCAAGAGAGACGCATCTACTCACAATCAGAACATGATCTCGACCCATTGTGATGACTGTCCGGTTCACTATGCGAAGCAGCTGCACCATGATTTCTTGAATGTGGTGATAGGTGAAGGCCTGTAACATAGGCAGAGACATTGTGTGACAACCACATTATGCTAGCCCTGCCTTCTAAAGACACAGATATGGACTCCCAGATGGTGATCGCCAACACTATTGCTACCACAACCAACATCAATATCACTGTTATTACTACTATCGTCATCACTGTCGTGTCACAGTTCGAACCCCCATCACTTCACACTGTGTCCCAGAAACTCCATAATCACCTTCAGCATAAGTTAGTGATGAGGATTTGAAAACAGGAACTTTGTCTTTAGACTACTAGCTCTAACAAGAATTAGTTGTACTACACCGGCTAAGTCACATAGCTTCCCTAGACCTATGTTTTGTCATCTAATAGCTAGAATCTCGCTTGAAATAAGGATGGAGTTTAAAGGAGGAACTTGGTTATACAGTCAACAGAAAAGCTGAAGTCTCAATAGCAGGAGAACAGTATCGTCCCTAGGTTGGACAGACTAATGGAAGAGGCAGCATCCTTGGATGCCAGGGATTGGGGTGATGTGGTGGAAACTGGCCACTGTGAGTGTATAGCCAACAGAAGCAGCATTGCGCACAGTGGGGTGAAAATTCAAGGTAAGTCAGTTTGTAACATCTGTCATAGTCATCTCTCTTTAACTACAGCTCCCTACATTTCCTCCTGGCCTTGCTGATATTTACTGAGCTTTCACTGTGAGCAAGCTAGGTTTTCACATCTGTGTGTATTTGTCTATATCCACAGGCCATGTTGCAATATAGTTTCCAGGCACAATCTCCCCCCATGCATCCCCGTGCTGGTGGGCAGGACCAGGGAGAAAGGCCTCACAATATTAGATTCTGAGAGCTTAGATTCTGAATTTCAATCTTTTTGGTTGTAGCTTTTTGTTTGTCTGTTTGTTTGTTTTTTCAGTGCCGTGTACTGAACTTGGGACCTTGGGCTTGTCAGACAGGTGCTTACGTCACTGAGCTATCTCCCTGGCCTTAGATTCTGAGTGTCAACGTAATGCTTGTCAGTAGCGTGACCTCACTTAACATTTAACCTTTCTAAGCCTTGATTTCCTCATTCACAAAATGTGGGGAGGTCCTTTCAAGTTTGATCCGAACCTCAGAGTGACGTATGCAATGCTGGAAGAAAAACACATGTGAGTCCCCTGAGGAAGATTCTGTAGGCCCAACATAGAGTCTGGGCACAGGCAGTGCCTGGCGTTCAGGTGCATCCATGGCATGACTGAGAACCATGACACAGCCTGAAGTGAAGACCTGGAGGTTGGGGCTCAGGCTTGGGAAGAACATAGTGTCTCCAATCCCAAGGGAAGCTGCTATGAAGAAGGCACTAAATAAATGGTGGCTGAAAAGCTGAATGAACACGCACACTCACTCCTAGGCAGGTGAGCAAGCTTTGGCGCATTGCTACATTCAACTCAACTGTAGTTTTGTGTCTCAGTGGAGCCTATGATAGGAAATAGCTCCATCGCTGAAGGAGGCCAAGGAAAAAAGGACATACTTATTAAAAATGTCCTCGCTTCCTAACAGGCTTCGGATGACTATTGACATCCAATGATGAATCACCCTGCGCTTGCTATTTCTTTTTGTCTCAAACTCAATTCTTCGGCACTGTGGCTAATCCACTTCCTCCAGCCTGTGCAACTTCAAGCAGAACCTCAAGGTCCTGTCCGAGCCTGTATCTTACACAAAGGAGTTTCAGGCTCTGTTATGTGCAGCCAGATCTGGCTTTCTTTGGACTTGCACTCCTGATTCTGAGGCTCAGAGGCAAGAAGGGCTGCATTTCCCTGTATTTCTTGGTTAAGGGCAAGTCTTTCTCCTTTATTTCTTCAAGCCTTTATGCTGACTTAAAATCTCTGATTTCTTAGGTCATGTTAAAATGCTATTTACAGTTATCACAGCAATAGCAGACCTTTGCAAATGCAGCGCTTCCTAAGTGTCCAGCCTCCTGCTAAGCACTTGACTGGTTTTCACATCAACAGTAATAAGCAACAGTATGCTTTCCACTATTCAGATGAGGAAACCGAAGCCCAGTGAAGTTAAGTAACTTGACCAAGGTCACCCAGCTAGAAAGTTAGGGAAAAAGGATTCCGATTCAGCAATCTAGCTCCAGAGTCTGTTTCTTCACAGCTCACCCAGCCAGATGAGAACATAATCAGAGCTCTCTGGTTGCTGTTTTGAGGGCTTTGTCAGTCTCCTTCCATTTGTCAAGATGGGTAGACTTAGTCTCCATTTGGACCAACTTATAACTCCTTCATTGACTTATGATTTCTTCTTTAGAAAAATCTTTGGTTCTGTGTTCATTATCTACTATCTTCTTTGCATTCCTTTATAATTTCATCAAATTTCTGTAATAGCTTCCATTTGATTCAATTCTGGTCTAGTAGGACATCTTTTCCTTTACCAACAGAGATATTAACCCCCCCCTTTCCTCTTGACCTTCTGCCTCTTACTTCTTTTAAACAGCCATTTATTCTTAGTCCAAAGAGCAGCAATTAGACTGCTCTGGAAGTTTGATATTTAAAAGTGAGAAACTGTCAAATTCCATTCACTTCACTCTGAGGGCTCCCACCGTGGGCGGGTATCTAGCAGAGTGTTTTGAGATCAGACAGACTTGAGTTTGAATCTTAACTCTAACTTGAGCTGAGTGACCTTGGCCAAATTACTTTTGCTCTCTGACTTTCAATATCTGCATTCATAAAATGTGGCAAATGCTAGAAACCTTGAGGTTATGGGCTTGCAGAATAAATTAGATAACGCAGGTGAAAGCCCTTGGTGACAGAATTCAGCACAAGCAATAGAAAGCCCCACGTAAGTGGTGGCTGCAACTCATAATTCCCTTGGTCTGCAGCAGCCTTCAGGCTGGGCTTGCAGATTCACAGCACGTAGAAGGAAGTGCAGTACAGGGCAATGCATAATATAAGCTCTGGGTGATATGGAAATGTCACCCAAAGAACGTATAGCATAAATGCAAATGGAAAACTTTCAAGATGATAAACCTGTGCTAAGCAGTAAAAGTGCGGCCACAAATCACCAACTGTTAATTGCTCTAGTGCCAGACAAGTGGGGGGAAACTCTACAAAAGTGTCTTCGGGGCCTGAACTAAACGGTGGCTTGTAATTGAAATGACAAAATCAGTCTTCCCATTATAGCTCTGGTAAAGAAATTAATCCATCCAACCTAAACACAGTGCAAATTGTAGTGATTTTTTTCTTTTAATAATCATAGGCTATGATATCTGGGAGAGACTTTAAATGAGTTGTATGCATAAGTCTACTGCATAACACAGTAGAAAGAGAACTCACATGAAGAGAGCTAGGGTAGGGGCTGGGCCGGAGGCTGTAGCCAACGCTTGTCTTCTTGATTCACTGTAAGCCTTAGGTTTTTGTAGAATACAGTTTAAAGCCACTGTTTCCCACAGCATTTCCAGAACAGTAAGAGATCATACCACCCATGAAATGATTTTAAGTAATAAAACACAGATACTGCATTTCGTAACACTGCAAGGTATCCTGTCTTCTTTTTCTTTCAACCCTTTTGATGATACCGAGGAGAGAAATGTCTTTCTGGTACAAATATGTCCTTAACATCTTCCTCTTTCATGAAAACTTAAATTAACAAAGAGGGGAGGCCTTGGACCATAGTAGGCAGTAGACAAACAGAATCTCCTTAGAATTGAAAACTGATTGGTTTTGAATGTGTTTTTAAAGTTATTTATGGGGCCGGTGAAATAGCTCAGTGGACTAAAGCACCTACTTAGGAAGCTTAGAAAAGCAGAGGGACCATAGTTTGATCCTCCATACCATATGCTGTGCCAGACCCACCCCCAGGGCAGGATGAGCAGGCCAAGACTGGGCATGGTGTCACAGGCCTATAATCCCAATGCTGGGGAGGCTGAAAGCAGGAGGATAACCATGAGTCTGCGCTGCACAGTGAGACTTTGCAACAA
>NDGN011281535.1:0-10051 GCA_002564285.1 Tympanoctomys barrerae | reverse complement strand
AAAAAAGAAAAAGAAAAAGCTGCCAAGTGCCTGCTGAGCCTGGGCCCTGCTGGCGTCTGTGTGGCTGTGTGCACACTGAATGGAGCTGGTTTAGAGTAGGGAGCAGTGTGTCCACGTGCAGAAGAACATCACGGCCACGAGGAAGAGCATGACCACTGCTAACTGCCCATCAGCACAGCGTTGTGGATTTAATGAGATGATTCATGCTTTGGACCCGGATTAGTGCCTGGAACTTAAATGCGATTCACTGTCTCCTGCCCACTACTATTAAAACAAGTAAGAAACAAAAAACAAAGGTCACAGTGATGTGGGGAAATTGCAATCCTTGTGCACTGCTGATAAGAATGTTTAATGGTGCAGCTGCTGTGGGAGACAGTATGACAGTGCTCCAAAAAATGACTAGAATGATCGTCTGGCCCAGCAGTTCCACTTCTGGGCATACGTTCCAAAGAATTGCAAGCAAGGCTCCAAAGAATTACTTGCACACCTGTGTCCATAGCAGCATCATTCGTAACAGTCAAAAGGTGACAGCAACCCCAGTAGTCATTGATGGGTGACTGGATAAACGCCAGTGGTGTGCATAGTACAATGGAATATAATTCAGTTTTGAAAAAGATGGAAATTCTCACATATCGCACAATATGGATTAACACTGAGGGCGTATGCCAAGCAAGAGAGGCCAGTCGCAAAGAGATAGGTTTTTAAATGATTCTGCTTACGGGAGGCACTTGGGGGTAGTCAGAGTCATAGAAGTGAAAAAAATGGTGGCTGCCAGGAGCAAGGGGAGTGGAGAATGGTGAGTCATTGCTTCGTGGGGACAGGCATGCATCTCTTCCCTTCACAGGCACACAGAAACCAGCCCTTGTGAGGAGACAACACAGGGATGTACACTACTCCTAAGGAAGAAATTGATGTGGCGCTCAGAGGGGCTGGGCCAGTGAAGCACGGTGGACCCTTGACGTCTGAACTCAGTTCACTCCCGAGGGCTGGCTGTCACTCAGACTGTTGGTAGAAGGCTCAGGCTCCTCTGCACAGCCTTCAGAGTCTCCGCTGTGCACAGGCAGATCTCCATGTCCTTAGAGAGACATTGGTCAGGATTTCTCAATTAATCCCGTCCTGAAAGGCTGTTGTCATGTTTATTCCAGAACTCTGTGAGGGTTAAATCTGTATGTGAGACCATCTGGAAGCACAGGCAGCCAGCATTGGGGTCATCACGCAAGACCTTGGCTGTAAGTTAAAACTAAAAGTCTGATCATAACCCAAGTTATTCATATGTCAGGCAGATTGGGACTCAAGGGTCCACGGTGCATGTTCCCGCCTCTGCCATTGAGGCAGCAGGAGAGGGGCAGAGGCAGAGGCTAGGGGACACCTGAGGGGTCCCAGGCAGTGTGGTATAGAGAAGCAGCATGGAATGATAGGCCCATTCTAGGCAGGCAGGGACTTGTTTTAGCCTGCCTGATCTGCCTTGAACTGAATTCATGAAGTGTTGAGAGCATAATCTGGAGGCCCTCATTTCTGTCTCTTCCCTTCTGCAGCCTGCAATGAGAAAAGGTTTTGTTAGCATAAAGAAGTGTAATTACAGACTTGGCAGGTGACAGGGAGGCAGAGGAAACATCTTACTCTGAAGATGTTGAAACAATGATTTCAAACAAGGAGACAGTGGAGAATTCTCCTGAACATGCAAGCCACGGCCAGCCACGGCCAGCCACAGCCAGCATCAGTCTCTGGGTAAAGTCACCGGCAGTAGCCATGACTTCCTTCTTAGGGAAGATCAAGGGCAGACAGATCCATCAAAATTGGGATGCATTGGTCATTCTCCTTAGGGTGCCAGACAGGGTGGAGCGGCACCATCCATCAGCCATCCATGTGCCACCACGTGCCCGCCTCAGCTTCCACCCCTGTGCCAGGCTTTTAAACACTGGGCCGCACTTCTACAGGCACAAGGCTCCTGCCTGCACAGCTCCTAGTCCAGAGAGGGCTCGTGGAGGTCGCAGAAAAAACAGAGGCATTGGGTGGCTGCTTGGATGCACGTGGGACCCACAGCTTGGGTGAATGTACAGGACTCCAGAGGTAGGCGGACACTCTCAGCATATAGGACAGCCCCAGGCACAAAGTAAGAGAGAACAGGCAGACACACACAGAGACAGACAGACAGATAGACAGACAAACAGACAGACACACACACACAGAGTCAGAGAGAGACAAAGAGAGACAGAGTTAGAGACAGACAGACATGGGGTGGGACAAAGAAAAGAAGGGAGGGGGGTGGTTACTCCTGTCAATCCTACTCTCTGGCAGAAGCTGGACAGACCCATGGCCTCCCCTTACAGCAGGAGGCCAACCAGAGACAGACTCCTCAGTTCCTTCTTTGTGCCTGAGTCATTTTCACCTTTCAGGAAGAATGCAAATGTCTTCTGAGGACTGAGGAAGTCCCACAAGCTCTTCCGGCCTTGACAGCAGCTCCCAGCCCCTTTCAAGTGCCAGTTCCCAGTTGCCATTGGGGGTGTGGCTCCAGGACAGTCTCCTAACCCTGCCCTCAGAGATTCCCTTTCCTTCTCAGAGATCCACATTGCCACCATCCCGCAGGATTCTGACTAACTGGCCCAGTGCTCAGGCCACTGGATGTGTCTCTTGCCTGAGGAGCATGACAACAAGATAACTGTCCAGTAGTTAGCCAGTAGCTGCACCCAAGTCCTGGATGTCGGGTCCTGTGGGATCCAGCCTTCCTCATTCCTAACTTCCTGCCTTGAGCTTACTCCCGACAGTCAGAGCAGCGGCTGTCCTACTATCTATGGCTGACTGTTACACTTGCTTTCATTTATTCCCCATGTGCTATATATCTCAGTCCAAATACTGATACGCCTGGTTCATCAGGCAGCTTCAGATGCACTTATAGTCTGAGAAATATACACAAACCATTAAATAGCAATTATTGTAATTAGCGAGAGCACACGTGACTAGGCGGTCTTCTGCCCTGGCTCCTCCAGTGTACCTTGCCGGTGGATTAATGGTACCGTAAGGAGTTGCACAGCCAGTGTGTGGTTAGAGGAAAGAGAAAAGGAAGGATGGATTCCCTGAGGCTCCCTATTATGAGGCTGTGTGGTTCTGTCTTTCTACGTCACCACCATGCCTCTCTGGATGCCTCTCCTCTTCTGCCCTTCCGTGTGACCCACCCTGGAACACCAGTCCCCTAAGGTAAATGCATCTCGAAGGTTTAGAGCCCTTGTATGGGCAGGAGCCAGCAAGCGTTCATGACGTGCTTGAAAACCCTGGTCTGCCCCTGCCCCTCATCCTCTCGACCTCCTCACACCGGTTGCTCTAGGCCAATGGCAGATTCTGGGTGAGCCCCAGTCTAGCCATCCTCTGTAGTCCTGGGCTCAGAGCAGGCCTCACACCCCCAGCCCCTGCTCCCTCTGGCCCCAGAGCCTGTCTGCTGGGCTCAGCTCAGGCTGTAGGCCTTGTCCACAGCCAGGACCAGTCCACTCTCTGGCTGCTGCAGCTGTGGGGTCTCCTCAGCCCTCCCACCTTGCTAGTCTGAGGCTCTTTTCCCACTTCCCAGGCCTGTGTGGGGGAAGGCGAGGGCCTAACTTTGGCCCCTCTCTTGTTCCTGTGTTTGATAGGGTAGATTCTGCCTTCATCCCTGGTTAAGACAGTACAGGTCAGAATCTTAATCCTAAGAAGCTATGTTAGCCTGGGCCATTTTGTCATCTATAAAATGGGGACTTACACCCATCTCATAAGGCTCATGGAACAATTAAGGCATTACTTTTTAGCTTTGTGTTACAGATGCAAAGTAATTGGTTCCACTAATTCAGTAACTATTGAGCAACTGCTGTATGTCAGGCATGAACTACTCTAGAAAGCTCTGGGGATGCAGCAGTGTCTGGGCAAAGCTTGCATTCAGGGCATGTGTTGGGGGGAGGAGTGAGAACAGATAACACACAGGTGCCAAGCGAAAAAGCGAAGGAATACCACGTGCTATGAAGAACACGCAGCAATGTGATGCGGAAGACGGGGGCTCCCTGGGAACAGGACATTTGACCTGAAACTTGAAGCTAAATAATAAGCTGTGGACAGATTTAGGGGAGGGCTCCCTAGGTAGAGGAAAGAACTGGCGCAAAGCACCCTGACCAGGAATGAACAAAACGTTGGGATCCTGTTGCGATGGGGGCTGGTTCCTGCCTCAGCGAAGAAGTGCAAGGCGAGGTTGTGGTAGGTCCCAGGTGAACAGGGTGCTTACATCTGGGGCATCTCCCCCTGGGGTGGTTGTGGGCGGGGACCCAGATTTGCCAGATCCATTAGGACTAGACCCAGCTGCTGGGTCTCATTGTTCTGTTCAATAACCCAAACTAGTCTATAGGGTGTTAGGAAGAAATCAGTTTAATCTGTGCTTTTGTGTAATGGCCCTGCCTTACACCTGCGTATGCATAGTGTTTGCCTGTAGAAGTTACTTACCATGCAGCGTACCTGCTCTGGGGACAGAGAGCTGCCTGGGGACCCAGGAAGGGCACACCTGTCACAAGGTGAAATCCCTGGATGAATTGTGTGGTTCTGGAGTGTGTGGGTCAGCTTTGTGGTCACTGGGACACAAATGTCACAGGTACAAGCTGAAGGAGAAAAGGTTTAACTTGGCTCATGGTTCCAGAGGCTTTCAGTCCAGGGCAGAGGTGTGGCAGAAGGGTGTGGTGGAGCGAAGCTTTTCAGTCCACAGAGGCAAGGAATCAGAGCAGAGAAACAGTGCCAGGAAAGAAGAGTCAAGGGCCCAGAGAGAAGAGGCAAAGCCACACCCCCATGACCCACCCAGACACACCCACAAGTATGTCCCCCACCCAGCCCTGGGTGACCCTCCACCCTAGCTGCCACTCCCAGATGAGGGTGTGTGTAAAGTAGTAATGGCTTCGCTAACTTCGGGAGCAGAACTGATCAAAGGCTGGGAAGGGGCAGCACTGACTCCAGGGACTGTGTCTTGTGCTCCTTCCCCCTTGAGACTGTTCCCTGGTGGTCACTGACAGTGGTGCACACCAGGGATGCATGAAGTTGGACAGCCACCGATCATGTCCACCTACATGATGCCCTCTGAGCTCAGACCCGCCCTGCAGGAGGACAGAAAACAATTGCTATCCATGCTGCACAGAAAGAAAAATGAAGTGTGGAGTCCTCAGTGCCCAGGAGAAGTGGGGACACTCACATTTCATCGAGTGTCCTTCCCCACTTGCTTCCTTCCCTCCCTCGCTGCTCACCCACCATCCTTTGGGGGTGCACGTTCCTGCCACGCCGTGTCACCTGCTCGTGGAGAGTTGGCCTATCTGGGCTCCACTCTTGGCTCTGTCCCTTAGCCGGATCACGAGGTCATCTCACGAGGTCCTCGCGGACATGGGCTGAGCAGGGCTTGGTCCATAGCAAGTGTGCAGTGCATAGGAGGTGTCTGTCTCCCTGTGCTGGGCCTCCTCTGTCTGCTGTCCCACGCTGTCCTTCTGGGGACAGTCTGTCCTAAACGCCCTCACCCTGGTACCCGCTGACTTTGCTTCAGCCCTACTCGCTCGAGTCTTTCTTGCACACCTGAAGTTTAGAAGATGTCCTGTAGGTTTGCACTCCTGAAATTTTTGAGAGAAGTTTACACATCCTGAACTGGTCACAGATTTCAGAGTTGGCACCTGGGGCCAGGTAGCCTGCAGTCATCACCATGAGCCGCTGCCATCAGCCACTGGCTCTTTTTTGTGGAGTAGGACAGTAAAGACAGAGTCCAAAGACACTTGGTGGAGTGTGGAGGCAGACGGAGAAGGTGGAGCCATTCAGAACAGGACTAGATAGAGTCCAGATGTGAAGCGGGAATCTCCAGGTGTCCCCAGCTGCACCACTAGACTCTCACGACCTGTTTCCCCAGCATGGAGCACTCGGCCTTGGACCTGTCCCCAGGCAGCCCTCCAGAGTCTAAACCTGGTGCTGCCTCTGCCCTTTGCAAGCGATGGCCAGCTCAGCTGGCTGTGGCCACCCCTCCCCTAGGCTGTAGCTGAGCATTTTAACAGCACCTTCACTCAAGAGTGACAAATAGTGATCGTGGAGGGCGCTGTCTGTGGTGCATCCCTTTATGGCAGTTTCTGGAGTTGCCCTTTTTGCACGGCTCCATCTCCGGGGCGAGGCCAGTGGTCCTTCAGCCTCCACCTGTGATCAAAACTCGCCCTGGATCCCAGCACCCGGGAGGAGGAGGAGGCGGTGGGGAGCGGCAGGGAGGAGTGCAGGAAGTCGGAGCCCTTCCCGCCAGCTCCCCTGGCAGGCTTCCTCACCTTGTGCCTTCTCCGTTGACCTGTGAGTCTGCTTAGGGAGTTAGTCTGGATGTTGCCATTTAAGAGCCAGCCGCTGGATCTATGTATAACCCAAATGTCCAGAGCTTGCCAGTCCTTCCGTTCAGCCTGGAAATATGAGTCAAGTCTCAACTAGGAGGCTTAACAGTGACTCTCTCTAGCCTCAGTTTCCCTCTGAGGAACAGGCCCGTTGCTTCCTGGGCCTGGTCTAAAGCACAAAGGTCCCTCCCAGGATATGTCAAGGGGGCTGACGTTTTGCTTTCTGGAGTACTTAGACTTGTCACAGTCTCATTTCTCGGGGCCAGAGGAGGCTGTCTGTCAGGAAGCTTAACCTTCCTAGCAGGGACCCAGAGGAGCCACCAGTGCGCCCCACTTTCGCCCACTGCCATTCTTTGTGTAACTGAAGATCACACAGAAAGTCCCTTCCTGTGCTGCTGCTCTAGCTCTGCCCGCCCTCCCAGGACAGCGGCTCTCTCCGGTCTGCACTGGCCAGGAGACAGCGTTACCAGCACCCTTGCGCTTTCAGCTGCCTTTCCACTCTGCAGTTCCGTCTGAAGCAGGAAATAGGGCAGACTTGCTGGTAGACTCCGAAGGTCGTTAAAAATATGAAGAGGAAATAAACAGGCCTCCATAAATCCCTCCCCAGCGAGGCTGCCTGGACAGGGCTGGGGGAGCTGGCCTGTGGGGCAGGGATCCCATGGGGCGTCTACTGGGCCTGCCTGCGTCTTGGTCCTGGTCTCCAGCTGAAGTGCCTCTTCCTGGTTCTTGGAGGCATGCTAGGAGCCGGGCACCCTGCTAGGTACTGTTTGTTCAAATTTTTATTTTCATGTATTTAGTACAGGGTCTCACTGCAGAGCTTGGACTTGTAGCTCCTCCTGCTTTCAGCCTTCTCAGCCCTGGGATTACAGGTGTGTGCCGCCACACCCAGACTCAGTCACCAGCTCAGTATGCCTGGGGGACAGGCCCGGCACAGCATGTGGTGCAGGGAACCCCCGTCCCTGTGCTTACCTAAACAGATGCTTAGTTCGCTGAGCTATCCCTCTGGCCTTCTAGGTACTCTTATATTAAGCTTCTTCCTTGCTGGAATTATCATCTCTGTTTTTGAAGATGGAAAGTTGAGGGTCTAAGAGGCTCAGTGACTGAGGACTGACCCCAGAGGGTTGTCACACAGATAGAAACTCAGCTCTGGTCCCAGGGCTGCCTTCGCCTGGACACGGGCACCTCCTGCTTCCCGGGGTCTCTGTGGGCTTGAGCGCTTGGTGAAGTGGGCAGGTAGCCTGCCTTTGCCCACTCCTACCTGCCCTGCTCTTTGTGCCTTCTGCTGTTCAGGGCACCAACAGTCACCCCAAACCTGTGCCTGGGAACCCTCTGCCCACACCAAGACCATCCATCTCAAGGCCTTTTCCCACCAAACTTCTCTCACACTGAAAAATTGTTCAAAAACTCCCTGAAACAATAACTGTTCACTAATGGAGCAGCTTGTTAGGCAACTGGGTTTTTGTTTTTTTGGTTTTGTTTTATTTTCTGTACTGGGGATTCAATCCAAGAACTTCAGTCAGAGGTATATTTGCAGTCTTTTCCAAAATATGTATTTGAATAAAATATTCTTAGAAACAGTCCAAAGTAGCAAATGTCTGATGGTTGAATTTTTTTTTGATACATGGTATATGATTTATTCAAAGGAAATCAGAGTCTAGAACCAGACAAATATCAAATCCCAAACTTTGCTTAGTAGTTATGGGTGTGATGACATGTTATGTAAACAGTTTAGGCTCCTCCACACAATTTGTGACAGAGATTAAGTGAAGTTGTACACATAAGGCACGTGGCGCAGATCCTGGTGCCCAGGGGGACTCTCAACAAATGAGTTACTTTTTTATTTGGCCTTTGAGAGCAGGAAGGGTTTTCCCCCCTGTTTTGCTCTGAGTGGTATAATCATCGCCAGCGCCAGAGGCATCACACCAGTCCTGGCTGTGTGATTGGGGTGGGGTTGTCCTGTACCTGTCACTTAGGGGTGCCTTCAAGCTGCTGGCTCTGTGGATGGCAAGAAGCCTTTTTCAGGCCAAGGAGGAATAGGGTGCTGCTGTCTGGACGTGTTCCATGAGCACCATGGTGAAAGGCCTGGTGCCCAGCCTGGGAGGTGTTGCTGGGAGGTGGTGGAACCTTCAGGAGGTGGAGCCTAGTGGAAGGATGTTCAGGCGTTGGGGGTGTGGCCTTGAAGGGAATGTTGGGACTCCAGTCTCCTCCTCTCCTATCTACACCTGGCAGCCATGAGTGGAGCAGCTTCCTCTTCACAGGCTCCTACCAGCGCGTGCTGCGCTGCCACAGGCCCAAAAGCAACACGCTTACTTGCCATGGGCCAAAATAAACTTTTAAAAAGCCTGACTACTACAGGTATTTTATAACACTAACAGAACTCTGATTAAAACAGAGGGTTCTGCTATAGACCAACACAGAGGGTTCTGCGGTAGACCGTGACTGGATGCTGCAGTGTATGTGGGTGTGCCTGTCGTTTCCCAGAGGGTGCTGCAGAAGGGGCTGTGAGACAAGGACTGAAGGTGGCAGGAAGAGAGGAAAGAGGCTGACAGAGAGGAAGGGCTTTGGCTGAGAGGACAGAGGCAGCTCGGCATGGGAGCTGTCCTGCCCTCTGAGGGCACACACCGAGCTCCTGTTCACCAAGCCTCACCTGGAAGTCTTGTTAAACCTGTGAGCTCAGAAACATTAATGCACATTTTAGAACTCTGAGGGCCAGCGGGATAGCTCAGTGGACTAAGTGCCTGTTTCAGCAACTACAAGGACCAGGGTTCTATCCCCAGTCCTGCAGGTCGTGCCAGCCCTGCCCCCAGGGCACACTGAGGGGGTGAATGAGTGGGGGCATGGTGGTGCATGCCTGTTATCCCAGCACTGGGAAGACTGAAAACAGGAGAATCACTGTGAGTCCAGCCTGCCTATTGAGACCCTGTACCAAATACATAAATGGGAAAAAAAAAGCCCTGGTCAAATGAGTCTGAACTAGGGACTAGGACATATGTATTTTAACAAACTCTTAGTGATTTCATTGGCAACGCTGAGGACCATACTTTGAGACATGCTGCTCTTTCAGCTGAAATGCTGAAATACTAGATTCTTAAGAACCTCTGACTCTTGCCCTGGAGAAATGAGGCTCACCATCTGACTGTAGGTTGCCCGGGTACCAGCTCACTAGAGGGGCCACCCACTGCCCTGAGGCCACAGGAACTGTTCTCCACAAATCTAATCAAGTATGACCCATGCCTCCTAGCTCTCCTCGTGCAATAGCTCCTCATCACTACCTCTGCAACTCTGAGCGTTGTTCTTCGCCTTTGAGCACCCAGCCTGTATTTCACTCTCATCTCAAGGCTCGGTTGCACTGACCAGCCCCCTGGATTTATTGCTGGAAACAAAGCTTGGTATGAGACTTTACTTGTCTCTCCTCATTTCTGCCTCTCAGAATGGCTTGTGCCTGGAAAGTACCAGAGAGACAATCTAGTCTGATCATCCTTGGCCAGATATGCATCGAGAAGTTCAGGAAGCTTTCTAAAAACATGCTTAAGATGGGAAGCTCAGGATTTGGTGAAAATTCTCTCTGTAATGCTGTTGGAAATGTATTTGTTGCCCCACGTTACCCATTCTTGCCTTCTTCCTCTGCCAGGAATTTGACATGATGGCTGAAGCTCTGGCTTCTTGGACCATGAGAAGCAAATGGTAGCCTGGTGTTATGGTTTGTGCCT
>NDGN011281511.1:0-20655 GCA_002564285.1 Tympanoctomys barrerae | reverse complement strand
TTTTTTTTTTTTTTTTTGGCAGAACCGGGGAATGAACTCAGGCTCTTGCGCTCACCAGGGAAGCACTTATTCCACTGAGCCATATTCCTGGCCCCTTCTTTTTTTTTTTTTAAATAGGGTCTTCCTATGTAGTTCATGCTGGCCTTGAATTCATGGTGATCCTCTATCTCAGCCTCCCAAGTGCTGGGACTGCAGGTGTGCCTCACCATGCCTGGCCTACCAAATTCTGTCTTTAGTAGAGTGTTGTTTATTTTGAGACAGGGTCTCACTCTGCAGTTCAGGCTGGCCTCAAACTTGCAGTGATCCTCCTGTCTCAGCCTCCCAAGTACTGTGATTACAGGTATCATCATACCCACCCAGTTTGCTTTCTGAGACAAAACTTATGTAGCCTACGCTGGCCTTGAACCCATCATAATCTTTTTCCTTCAACCTCCCAAGTGCTAAGATCATAGGTGTGGCCACCACAGCCCACGTTACCAGACTACTAAACCCTTCAGATGTTTTAGACTCATATAAAGAAGGCAGAGTATTAAAATTTACTGCTTGTTAAATTTTCTCCCATTCAAGGCCTTTAGAATCTGAATTCCAGGCCATATCTTAGAATCTGTATAGTTTTAGTTAGTTCCTTTTAATTTTGATGGGGGGGGGGGCACCAGGAATCAAACTCAGGATCTCATGCTAACCAGGCAGATGCTTCACCACTGAACTAAATCCCCAACCCATTTAGGCTAGTCTCAAGTCAGTTGCATTAGACATTCCTTCTGGTACCAGCACCTAGATATGTGCTAGAAATGTCTCTTAGTGCCTTTTTTTGGCAATGTGAGAATCAAACCCAGGGCCTCACATATATTAGGCAAGTGCTCTACCTCTGTACATCCCCAGCCTTACCAAGCTGTATTCTGGATAGCCCTCTACCATGCATCCCATGTTTCAGGCAGGCAGAGGACATTAATATGAGAATTCATAAAAATGTTTTGTTTGCAGGTTACAGAATACAATGCCACTTTAAGTATTTAATCGAAAGGCGCTTCAGCCAGAGTTTGGGCTGGGAAGATGGCTTAGTGGAATAAGTGCTTCCCTAGCAAGAGCAAGGAACTGAGTTCAATCCCCAGTTCCACCAAAAAAAAAAAAAAAAAAAAGTTAGAAAGGCGCTTCTGCCCTGCCCTCACCTCCATTTCATGCCCTAGAGCAACCCCCGAATTGCTTGCAATCGGCAGCGCCCTCAGCTTTCCCCAGGGACTTCTCCTGCACAGGAAGCCTGGCCTGAACCACTCACAGAGGGCTGGTAGCTGGCTCTGCTGACTCCCAGTGTGCATGTCTGCCTAAGCCCAGGGGGAAGCTCTGCCCCTCTACCACCTCCTCTGGGAGCCCCTCTGAACTGTGTGAGCTGCTAGCCTTCGGACAGTAGTTCACACACCTTAAAGACCGACTTCTTAATTTCCTCCCAAGGTAGAAATAACCATAATCTCTCTTCAATGAAACTGGCCCCACTTCCTAACTTGGCCCAGAGCCAGGCGCCCCTTGGCTCCCCTCTATGTGAGCAGGCGTGCGAGGAGCCCAAGCTGCCCTCACAGGCAGGTCACAGGCAGGCATGCAGAGAAGGACAGACGAAGGGCAGGGAGGGAACAGGCACATGTGTGCACCTAAGCTGCGGGCCCAACATCCTGGGGACAGGCCCCGCTCAAGCTTTTGCTGGAGAGTTCCAGGTGTGGATAATCTCCTGATTTAAGTTCTCTGGTGTAATGTACAGGCTTCCCAGCAGTGCAAATGTCCCAGTGCCAGCACCCCTCTGCATAGAAGGCATCTGCTCACATCTTGGGCCTGTGAGAACCTCTCCTGAGCTCTCTTTATGTTAGCTCTGCAGCCCTCCAGGCAGGGCTTCCTGATGGTCCCTTCAGGCCCCTGGTTCTTGCTTTTGTCTGAGTCCCCCCAAAAAAGGCTCTCCCTCCAGATGGGAACAAGCCATAATACACCATGTCCCTTGCCTTTTTCTGAGTTTCCTGTCTTCCAGAAAGCTGAAGACACTTTCACTTAGTGGTGTCTACCTGGATTCTGGAAGTGTTTTACAGGTGAAGAAAACATCCCAAAGAGAGTGGCTTCAGGTTCTAGTCCTGTACCCTGCCAGAGTCACCCAGGCAAATTTTACTTTTATTTGATTAAAAGGGGGTAGGATTTTAAAATAAAAATGGAGCCAGGCATGGTGGCACACACTTGTAATCCCAGCACTAGGGAGGCTGAGGCAGGAAGATGGTCTTGAATTCAAGGCCAGTCTGAACTACATATTGAGACCCTATCTCAAAAAAGATAAAAATGAGATAGGATGAGAGAAAGAGAAAGAGAAAGAAAAGAGAAAGAGAGAGATAGAGAGAGAGAGAGAGAGAGAGAGAGAGAGAGAGATTGAGAATACAAATAGATTAACCAAATAGCCCAAAATCCAAGAGAGTCATGCCCTGGAGACGAGACTCATGTGTAGAAGTCACGTTCAGGATTAGCTCAGGTAATCTAATGTGATAGCTTCCCATGTCTTCACCAGGGCCAGGAGACACCTCTCCTCCTTTCTCAGGCCAGTGGAACCTGCTGCTCCAAGCACAGAGCCTTATGATGTAAAGCAGCATAGCAAGGACAGGAAGCTTCCCAGGGCAAGGAGGGCAAGGTGCCTAGAACACCCTCAAGTAACTACTGGGAGAGATTGGGCCGTCTCTGGGCAGGGCGCTGGAGAGACACCTACCTTGACACCACCATCTGACTTCTTGTTCAGTAGGCTTTTGGCAGCTGTGAAAACAAAGAAGAAAGTCAGGTCTTCTGCATAGTACCGGCTCCCCAACCTGAAATCTGGAAGCCGGATCTGCAAGAGACTGCTGTGTCTGACAAGGGCCACAAGGCCCTTCTCAGGAGCTCCGCAGGAAGGGCCTCCAGAGCATATCAGGACCCTCCAGGCAGCACCCCAGGACCTCCTCTGCAGCAGAAGGAGGATCGGTGGACACAGATACCCTGTGCTTGGAGGAGAAACCGCATTCAGTACTGGAGCTGCCTGGGGCCCAGGACAAAAGCCAGGGGCTCCATCCCTAGATGCCACAGAGTTCTCTGGATGGCCACACTGGTAGGATGCAAGACATCTCCGGGGTGCTCTCAAGAGACAGAGTGCCACAGTTCACGAAGGAGAACAGACGTGAGGACAGACACAGAAACCAGGACCACCTACAGGAGGGTGTGGCCAGGGGGTGAAGCCTTCACCAGGCAGGACCTCACCAGGTTTGGCTGGGTCCTAGCTGTCACCCTTTACCGATACTCTCTGGACCCTTGAGCAAGGACTTGGCAGAACAATCAGCTGTCCAACAGGTTCTAGCCAGCCAGAGTGAAGCTCAAGCCTCATGAGCTTTGCACCATAAGGCTGCTAATACCAGACGGCCCAAAGGCCCCAGCAAGGCAGCAGACAGTGCTGGGTGAACCCTGGGAAGCACAGGGAGATGGGATTGGGCCCAACAGTCTGATCCACCTAGATGGCCCTGGTTTATATCCTGCTTCCTCCACTTGATAGCTTTGTGACCCCAGGGAGTTACTCAGCCTCTTTGAGTCTCAGTTTATTCTTTAATCTCTGAGATGGAGTAAACCAGGATGGAGATCACAGAATACTAGTGGGGAGCCAATAGAACAAAACTTGAAAGGCACTCAGCTGAGTGCTAAGCAAACGAAATTACGCATTCACCACTGCTGTTGTCACTACTGCCACCACCCTTCTGTCCTTCAGGTGGTTGTATTCCAACTTTTTCCAGTGAGAATAGGGGTCCTTCTATCACAAGATTCTGGTTCTTAAAAAATGGCCTTTGTTCCTACCTCTTAGTCATGCTGGATTTGAAAATGGCTTTAAAAAAACCAAAAAACAAAAACAAAAAAACAACACCAAACACACCAAAAAACTTGTTTAATTGTTAGCCTGACCAAAAGCCTGGTTGAAGGTTTTATAAATGTCAGCCAATTTTCAACTCTGGTTGCCCACCAGCATTACCTGGGGAACTTTTAAAAAATACCTGTGCCTGTCCCACTGACTCAGACCTCTGATTTCATCAGTCTGGTACAGAGTCCTACACGGGGGTGGGCTCTGAGTTCCCAGATTATCTTATATAGGCAGGGAGCCATGCTCCTACCATTCCTGGTCACAGGCATTACCAGGCTGTTTGTCCTCCCCGTTGTAGATGAGAAACTTAAGGCTGGAACTGACCAGACTTGCTCAGGGTGTGGCAAGGCTAGGACCCAAACCCAGGGATCTGATGCTGAGGCAGCTACCCCCACAGCCTTTCAGACCTGGAGGCCTGCAAACACCAGACTTCACAATTTTGAGGGGCCTGACTTTCACTGGGGTGTCTTTAACAGTGTACTGATTAGTCCTAGCATCGGGTGGCTCTGATGGCCACGCCCAGGGCTCAGGGAAGGTCAGGCCCTTCGGCCACTGAGAGTAAAGTCTCTACTGCCTAGCTCCATGCCCCCAGGCTGTTGCCTCCTGACAGTTGGCAAGCGCCCAGCATGCATGGCTGGTTAGAGGGCTCCATAACACCAATGCGCTCGCAGATGCCAAGTTAGGTGGTCCATATATCATGCCCATCTCAGCCCGCAAGCATAGGACTCGCCTCCCTCGTGAGTGGGCCTGGCATGCTGGCCCTCCTGGTGGGGTGGCAGGGAGCCGAGGCAGGCGGTCGGGGAGGACTCATGCCACATACCTTGCCCGGCCAGGCCGGCGGCGCTCGCGGCAGGCGAGGCGGGGGCGGAGCTCTGCCTGCCAACTGAGGGGATACAGTCTCTCAGTGCACAGAGCCGCCGCAAAGCCACAGGGGCCCACCAGCAGCGAGCAAGCCCCAGCGCGAGGGCCCAGGCGGCGTGGCCAAGCCAGCCGAGCTGGGGGAGCAGGGGCGCCGGGGGCAGGCCGATGGGGCAGGTGCAGCCAGCCCTGCAGCAGTCTGGGGCTTGAGAGGACCAGGCTTGGACAGGACACCGGGAGTATCAAGCCTCCACTCTGTGGAAATGGCTTCAGTGCTTGTCCCATGACCACTGCAGATGAGGGTCACAGGTAAAGCCTGGCTTGGTGAGAGGCAGGCACCATTTCTGGGTAACTGAGTCACCCATGCTTATGGCTGTGGATGCTGAGCCCCACAGTCAGACTTTCCCTCCCTGGGACCTAAGCAAGCCCACCACCTGGAAGCCTAGAGCCAGAGCGGCCCCTCCCTCCCTATGGCCTTGTGCTCTGCAGAGATGCAGGCCTTCTTTCTTAGGGAGGTGGCCACGAAAGGCACCTGCATTTCACAGTGTGCTGGGGAGAGAAGGGCAGGGGATGCCCAAGAAATGAGCCCCCAAAATGAAATCAAAAGCTGCCAAGGTCTTGTGTCCAGGGAGCCCTGACTTTATGACTAACCAAGTTACTACAGTCTGGGGCTAAGCAGCCCTCAATGTCAGGACTCAACTCAGAAACGGCCTAGCTTATGCCAAAGGAAAACCAGGTGCCCTTCCTTCTTGGTGACACCTGTAGATAGCACCTTCTGTGGAAGCTTTTGGAAGCAGGCTATGTCCTCACGTGTCCCAGAGTCAGGGAGAACAGGCTACCTTGGAACGCTTGCAGCAGTTCCTTTTTTCTTTTTGGCCTCCTCTGACCCTGGGCAAAGTGAGCTCAAAGACAGATAAGGCTTGGGCAACAAGGACAGGAGGCTCTTTAGGGATGAATTAAAGTGTCTTTTCCAGCAGAGAGCCTGATTTCCTGAAACTAGAAGAGCAATTTCCTGAAATGATGGGGGGCAGGGGGCCAGGCCATGGGATGGGGCACTTGCTATTGATTGGGCAGAAAAAAAGAACCAGGAGTCTGTCTTTACATTTCTTTACTGGAAGAGGACAGAGGAGAGATCACTACTCTCAGGGGGCACAGAAAGGTCCTTGAGTGTCCTCTAGAAAGGCTCTGAAACCCAGAAAGCAGAGGCTGCAGGTGACTAAGAGCATGACAGGCACAACTGGGGGGCAGTCCACTGCTCGCTTCTGCACCCCTCCAGGGGGGGGGCAGAATCCTGGGGCTCAAGTGTCCCCTCCTAGGTACCCAGGACAGAATTAACCTCCAAGCCAGGGTCTCAGGGGATGGGCCCGAGGTGGGGCGCTCCCGGGTTCCCTATCCAGTGCTGATGTCTTGAGGCCCGTGGCTCTTGGGCCAGGGCTCGGAAGCCTGAGGCCTTCCTGCCTGTGCCGCTTCGCAGCCAAGGCCCTTGGGTTACCTGGAACAGCACAGCTGAGCCCGGCGTGACTCAAGCTGAAGGGAGCCACCCCTGCCCAGAGTGGCCACCCACTCTGGCCGGTGGCTGGTGTCCCCGCACAAGCCCCTCTCCATGGCGGTGCAGGAGGAAAGCGAGGGAGGGAGTCTGTTAGGAGGAGGAGAAGGGAGTCTTGAACCAAAACAGCGAGGTTAGAGGAAAGGAAGACGGGGGGCGTTGGCAAGCTGGGGTAGTTAAGCCTTGACATTAGTCTTTTTGTCACAGAGGGGCCTCTGTGCTCCCAACTGAGGGCAAACAATGACAGGGGTGCGGGTGAGAGCGGAGGGGTCAAAGGGTAGTGGAGTGTCTTGCATCTTAAAAAGAAATGTCAAGTGTTGATTTACAAATTACTGATTCCCAACTCTCCCAATTCCTTGTGCAAATTTAAGCAAGTTCCTTTCTCTCCATCTGCTGGTCTTTGTTCACTTTTATAGCTAGTGTCAGGGGTAATGTTTTAAGTGTGTGTCTCTGTAGAAGGTTTAAAGATCTGGAGTAATTTCTATTCGTCATCTCTAATTGGACACAATAAAATCAGAGGTCATCCTAGTTGGGAGCAATCGAGAAGACTTACTATACCTCATCTCTTTCCTCCAGCACATCCTCCAATACCCTAGACTGGCCAAAATCTTAAAAGAGCTGAGAGTCTTCAGAGAATTAAATAACAATGCACAGGGAGCAGGCAGGCTGGAGGCTGACCAGGCTACTCCTTGGGAGGGTCTAGGGAACAGAATTCATAAATCTGAGCCCAGGCAGAGGCTGCGCACCCTCCCACCAGGACCCTCAATAAAGCCCCTCAAAACAGGATCCCCATTCATCCCGCTCGAGGTGCTGCCCGACACCACTTCATTCCTGACCCACTCACCTCGGCAGAATTAAAGTGCACAGCTAGGAACACATACCTGAAAAGTTCCTGGACACAAGCATGGTCGTGAGGATGGCACCCTGGGGAAAAGGGAGGAGAGTGCCATGAGTTCATCTGGACGCGAGGATGGGCTAGCCTGGCTCGGGCAAAGGCAGCCCTGGCCAGACCTGGAAGGCGGAAGCTTTCCGGCAATGCTCCCACACGGCTTCCTAGCCTCCCTCAGGCTGAGAGGGGAGCTTCCTCCCGTGATGGGGCAGAACTCCACTGCAAGCAGCAAGGCTCACCTTCAGTTTCCTCCGGGCATTGAACTTGCGCAAGCACTCCACAGTCTCTTGACGATGCATCATAGAGGCCACGGTGGATCGTTGCTGGAAACCAGAGAGACAGGGCCATGAGCCCTCAGCCCAGACCCACTTCCATCCTCACCTTACTCCTGGCCTCCGCACAATTACTCTGAAGGTGAACCGAGGCCACAGACATGAAGATACTTTTAGAATAAAGGCACTGCATAAACCCAAGGTTAAGTCAGGACAATCTGAATATGAAAACACCAGTAACAGTTACTAAATGATAGTGCTGCAATCTCTGGGCAGAGGAGGTAAGCATGGGAGGGAGAGTGCCATTTACTGTGAGCCTGGCTCAGTCACTCCGCCTGCAAGTGTTCACTGAGCACCTGCCGCAGCTCTGCATCTGCACAGTGAGAGGAAAGGCGGGCTCCCCCTCTCCATAGAGAGCACACACTCCCGCCAAGAGCTCTTCTCAACCTGGCAGTCCTAAACGAAGCTATGATCTGAAAAGCTAGATCCTGGCCTTGAAGCATCAGTTCTTTCCATTATTTTGGACAAAAATTCTTCACTGCATTTACTGCTAAATTCCCTGTTTCCTTCGGCAGTCTACCGGAAACGGTCGACATTTCCTTGATGCCTTGAGGTCCCCAGGGAGGCACCAATTATCACGGCATTATTGTATCGGCCTGACAGTGATATCCACGGGGCTGCTGAGGGTGGGCTGGCTCAGCACTCCCTATGCCTCTGCTCTTTTGGCCAGCCAGCCTGTCAGAAGAAATACCAGGACCGCAGCCTGAGGCCCACAGCCCCACTCTCTGCCCCCACGCCCCTTCCTGGCTCCTGAAGCAGTTCTCCCCATCTTTACTTTCCCCAAGTCTCTCCTTCCACAAACTTCCCCACACAGAGAAGCGAGCGCTTGCGATGCACTCACTGCCTCCACAGCTGCACTGGCCTACAAGCAGCTCACCCCCCGCCAGCCTAATCACTGTTCCTCAGATCCCGTGGGGGCCCCTGGAGCTGGACATAGGTGGGCGAGACCTCTTCTGCTCTCGCTGTCAAATCTGTGCTCCTCAACTATGTTCTGAACCCCTTCCTCTAAAGTTCTCCTTAAACAAGATCTTTAACAAATAGTCAGAACTGGAGAATATTATGTCAAGTGAGATAAGCCAGACACCACAAGACAGGCAGCAAGTTCTCTCTCAGACGTGAAAGTTTAAAGAAGAAAAATGAAAACATAAATAAATAAATAAATAAATAAATAGAAGAAAAATGCCCATCTGAAATCAGAATAATGAGTATGAGGCCTTGGGGTAGTGGAAAAGGAAGCTGTGTTTGAACAGCAAGTGTTGTACACAGGTCGAAAGGGGGTTGTCAGGCCTGGGGGATAGCTCAGTAGAATAAGCACTTGCCTGGCAAGCACAAGGTCCTGAGTTCAATTCCCGGTACCTCAAGAAAAAGGGTTGGGGGTTGTCACAAGGAGCCCTTTTAATATAGTCAAAGAATATGAATTAACCGAAAATGAAATAAGATAAAGGGGAAACTGCCTAGCTTCCCTGTCCTGTGCCAAGCCCATTCCATCATCACCTGGCCACAAACAGGCCTGTGTCTCCTGCCACTGCTCCTGTCTGCAAGCGACACAACAGTGGGTCTCACTGGTCAGGGACCGTCCACCTTTCTCAGGACCTCACTGTCCCACAATGTCCAACGCTGAATGTTTCTGTCCTCTTGTTTCTTAGCCTTTTCACCTTCCCCTCCCAGTTCTTTTCTGCCTATGGAAGTTCTTAGCTTCGTCCCTTGTGGTGACACATGTGAACTTAAATGCTGGTATTTTGTCACCAACCATTTTTGTGAAGCAACACAAGCCCACAGGAAGACTCTGACCAGCACAGGAATAATCCCATCTATTTCTACAGCTTCTACAAAACCTACACAGAAATGACTATACCGCGCACTTCCAATTTTTCACATCTTTTTTGAACTCTCTAATCATGTGTCTTTTTTTTTTTCTTCTTCTTTTTTTGCAGTACAGTGATAGGGATAGAACTCAGGGCTTCAGGGACACCAGGCAATTGTTCTACTACCAAGCCCTGTTCCTGGGCCATACAGACATACAACCTCTAGAAAGCCTCTAGATTTCATGTCCCAGATATCTCGAGTTCATCTGCCTACCACGCTTAGCGCTTCACCTCTGCCCGTGGCTGAGACCCCATCCTGAGACCCTGTCTAGGCTTAGATGGCTCCAACAACAGCTCCCTGAGCGCTCTGTCTCCAGCTTCTTTCCTCCGATTCCATTTTCTACACCACTTCCAAAGTGATCTTTCTTAAATGCAAATTTCATATTCTTTAAAACCCTTAAATAGTTTCCTAAGCTTTCTGAATAAAATCCCAACTCCTCAGGCAGAAATTTGTATGTCATGGAATCCTTCTGGCCCCGCTCTCTCACATTCCTATAGTCACAGCCTCATTGAGACTGAACTACTTAACATTCCTTAAACTCAATGATTTCCCATGGCCTCTCACTCCGGCCCATGCTAACCTCTGTCTTCAGGGTGACATCTAGGGGAACTCTTAGTCATCTGCCAAACAGGACAGAGGCCATTTTCCCCATGAAGCCTTGTGACCCGACTGCCTATCAGGGACAGCAGGAACTTCTGCCCTCCTGTCGGATACTTTTGCACACCGTCCCACTGTAGCATGGCTGCCTGTTTGAGTGCTGTCTCCTCAGATCTGTGGGGCAGAGACCACGCTGCATTCATCTTTGTTTCCCCAGCAACTGCCTGGTGACTAGCATCAAAGAGGCATTCAGTAAACAAGGAAAGGACAAATAACAAATGTATTACGACTGTCAGGATAGCTAACTACCAAATCTTCACACTGGAAAGAATTGTGTAAGAAAACATAGCACAGTGACGAAGAGTGAGCTCCAGGGTACTCTTTGCAATAGCTCAGAGGACACTCATGTTTATCTATGGGGTCTTGGTCATGGTACCAAGAGAGTTGTATGAGAGCTGGGAATTCACCCTGAGTTCTGTCAGCTGCTTTCTAAATTGTCAGTTACCTGGGTCTGTGAGGGTCAGCTTGAGCCCTCACTCAAGAACGAAGCCACTGGGCTGGTCAGATAGCTCCTGCTTAGGCAGATACAGGGGCCAGGGTTCGATTGCTGGTGTACTATGCCAGCCCTGCCCCTGGGGCATGATGAGATGACGAATGAGACTGGGCACGGTGGCACTCGCCTATAATCCCAGCACTTGGGAGGCTGAAAATAGGAGGATCACTGAGTCTGATCTATGTAGTGAGACCCTATACTAAACACACACACACACACACACACACACACACACACACACAGAACGCAGCCACAGAACATCAAGTGTTGGGAGATGAGCAAAGGCCTATGGCCGAGTCCTTCTGTCTCTGAGTCCCTCAGTGACATTCATTGACCTTGGGCCCCACTCAAAGCCCTTGGGGAGTCTCTGCTGGTAAAAAGATGAATAAGGAGGGTACAAAGGGCACATGGAGAGTCATCCCAAAGCTCCAAGACCCATAATGAAGAAACTTACGCAGACCCATGGGTGCTTGAGAGCCTGGTCAGCTGTGATGCGCTTGGCTGGGTTTATGGTGAGCATCTGGTTGATCAAGTTCTTGGCTTCGGGAGTTACCGTGTCCCATTCTGGTGATGGGAACTAAGGAGTAGGACGGGGGAGGGATATGGAATCTGAGTAATTCACCCTGAAACACAGGCTATGTCTTCACTTCAACTCCTACCCCTGGGATGCTGTGGTACCCAAAGCTGCCTGACAGAGGTGGAGAAGCCCTGGGAATACCACAGAAACTGTGTCAACTTAAAGACCGGGAAGGAAGACAGAATGGTCATAGTTAGAACACCAGAACATGAGATAGGTGCAGGAAGGCAACTCCAATGCTCTAGTTCAATTCCATGCCTCTACCCAGGAGAAAAGAGGCTCGCTGATGTGCCCAAGGTACCACTGCAGGGCAGGAGCCTCCGGACTTCTCATCCCTGTGAGATATAGCATGTCAGGTGGCGTCTCCGTTCTTTACAATAAAGATCAAAGAGCTTTAGTGGGTTTCTTACTTTTATAGCTACTAAGAATAGTGATTTATTTATTTATTTATGTAGAACCGGGGATTGAATTCAGGCCCTTGCGCTTGTCAGGCAAGTGCTTATTCTACTGAGCTATTTCCCTGGCTCCATAATGGTGTTTAAAAAAAAAAAAGTTGTTCCCCCCAAAAAGTGGCAAGAATTAAGTCTGTTATGCCCATCCCTGGGTCCTCAAAGTCCCTTCACACTCCTGTATCACAAGACGCACTAATCCTGCACCCTCCCTTGGACAGAGCCGGAGGGGCAGGAAAATGTGCTTGCGGGGCTCTCAGCAAACCAGTCCTTACATCGTAGGCTCCAGCCTTGATCTGCTGATACAGCTTGTGCTGATCCTCATCCCAGAAGGGAGGGTAGCCCACCAGGAGGATATACAGGATGACCCCTACGAGACAGAGCACACAGGTTGCTGGGGTCAGTCACCTCCTTCTCTGAGGAGTAAAGAAAGGCCACACAGGGCCCAGGGCCACCCAGAAAGGTAGGGGTCAGCCCAGAACTAGGCATGGATGCCAGGGGGCAGCACTGTGCTGCCAGCCCCTCTTTCTGTGTCTCACTCTTCCCATCATCAAGTCACATTAGATTCACCTCTACCTATGCTCTATGACATGAGCAAATCTTTGTCCAAGAATAATGTGACACAATACAGGAAGTTACTTGGAGAAGAGGATGTGATGGGAATGGCCCTCCCAGGGGGACAAACACTGTTACTTCATACACAGTAGGTACTTGTGGGGCCCGCAAGGAATAGCGATGCTTATTTCTTGCCATTACTGGAAGCCGAGGGCTCTGAACACAGAAAGGCTGAGGGCGTGGAATGGGCTTACCGCAGGCCCAGATATCCACAGGTTTTCCATAGGGATCTTTCCTCAAGACCTCAGGGGACAAGTAACCTGGGGTGCCAGCAAAACCTGTAGCAGAAAAGAGGGCAGAGGCACACTGAACCCACCTTCTCTCTTAGTAAATCCCCATCAGCATTTTCCTCCCCAGAGCCCTTCTCCTGCCTGCTGCTTTTGCTACATAATCTCTCGGCACACCGGCCGCAGGAGGTGCCAGGCCGAGCTTCTCATCGTTCCTGGAATCTAAGGAAGAGGGCAAGTCTGGGTGCCTACCGGGAACTCCAGCACCTCCCCAGAGGCAGCAGCAAGCATACACTGCTGACAGCAGCAAGACTCACTGTACTGAGTCACGAAGGGCCAGGAGGGATCTCGGTGCCCTCCCACCCTCCTCCACTCTCCGAGGACCATTAAAGGTCTGGCTTCTAGTTCTGAAAGAGGAAGGCAGAACAGGAAGAGGAGGAAGGGCGGGGGTTGCATTCCGGGAAGACGGGGTCAACCTTACCAAACCAGGCCTGCTGCTCTCCCTGCACTTCGATGGCAAGGCCAAAATCAGCCAGCTTGACAGCAGCACCCTTGCATTTACTCGCCAGCAGCAGGTTCTCAGGCTGCAAAAGGAACCAGAGGAACTTGTGAGGCACCTACCCCTCAGCCCAGAGAAAGCCCACTCTGGGCCCACGCAGTACCACTACCTGGCACCAGGTGGCACCAACACATCACAAACGGGAAGCTCGGCAGGCCAGCCTGGGCAGTACCTTCAGATCCCGGTGGACAATGTCATGCTGGTGAATGTGGTTAACACTCTCCAAAATCTGATGTATACAGTGGCTGAAAAATAAGGGGATGAGAAATGTCAATCAGACCACCTCATGAAGACTACATGAACAGACTAAAAGCAGATATCAGGTTCACAGAGGTAGACAGCATCCAGTTCAACCTATTTTTTTTTAATGGACAAATAATAATTATACCTCTGGTATGATTAAATCACCTAACTGGCATACCTGTCACCTCAAATATGTATTGTTTCTCTGCTGTGAGAACACTTAAAAATCGTACAGCTGTTTTGAAACATACATTGTTACTATTATCACCACAGACCAGAACCTACTCCTCCACTCTGAAACTGTACCCCTGACCAATGAATGCCTCTCTTTTCTCCATCCACACCCACTGCAGTCTCTGGTAGAGACTCCACCACCATTCTACTCTACTGTATGAGATCATCGTTTTTAGATCCCACACAGAAGTAAGATCATGCGGTCTTTGTCTGTCTGTGCCTGGCTTATTTCACTTAACATAATGTCTTCTAGGCTCATGCATGTGTTATAAATGACAGAATTAGTAAAGGCTGAATAGGATTCTACTATCCATAGATAATACATACTTCAATACTATTCTATTATACATTGTGCATACACACCCACAGCTATATGTAATATCCATCTACCACATGTTTAGTATCTGTTCATCTGCTTTACCTTCTCTATCCCTGTTATTGAGAGTAATGCTGTGTGAATGTGGGAGTACAGACATCTCTCCAACATACTGATTTCAATTTCTTTGGGTATTTACCCAGTAGTAGGACTGCTGGATCATATGGTAATTCTATTTTTAGTTTTTCTGAGGAATATTCATACAGTTTTCCAAAAAAGGCTATTCTAATTTATAATACTAACAGTGCACAAGGGTTCCCTTTCCTCCACATTCTCACCAACACTCACTTTGAGGAAAGGGAAATGGAGGTCCAGGTGCACTATGTGGTTTTTCCACTCACTCATTGAGTGGCAGAAGAGCAACAAGAACTGGTCCACCAGGGCTGCTTCTGGCTGCACAAGTCCAACACAACCAACTGGTTTCCCAAGGGTCAGGAGATGCCCCAGGCTGAGAAAGATGAGACCATCCAACCCTTTTATTTTCACTTTTTTTTTGTTTTTCACTTTTCTTCCCCACACGGTCATGCTGCTCCTTTATGTGCATGCATGTGTGGAGGTACTGTAGCTCAAACCCACAGGCCCCCTTTTACTTTTCATTTATTTATCTGTTTATTTATTATTTCTATTTTAAGACAGGTTCTCACCAAGTTGCCCAGGATGGACTTGAACTTGTCATCCTCCTGTCTCTCAAAGTGCTGGGATTACAAGCAGTGTGTGCTACTACATTTGGCCATTCTTAGAGAAAAAGAATGGCCAAATGTAGTAGCCTTTTGCCAGCAATTAAGGAGAGTCCAACTAAGTGACCTCAGTTGTTTTGGGGACGGGTTTATTTAAACATTTGTTGAGTATCTCCATAGCAGACCCAGAAGCTGCTCTTATCATCTAGCAGTGGAGATTAAACAAGTTTCAGAAACAATACACTTGTGGGGTCTCCAAACAGCACCTGAGGAGCATTTCTGGTGAATTCACACAGAAGGACAAAGCCAGAGTCACATTCAGCTGCTATTCTCAAAGCAGACAGTCCACTGTATAAGCCTTCCTGCCAGCCCTGTGGTCAAACTCCTGGCAGGAAACACAGGCAGGCCAGAGAGGTGGCTTCCAACTGAGCACGAGTTTACCCCCAGGGGACGTGTGGCATTGTCTGGAGACATTACTGGTTGTCACACTATGCGGAAGGGAAAAGATGCATCTACTGGCAAGTGATGCTTCTAAGTGCCTGACACCCTCAAAAATTATCCAGTCTAAAATGCCAAGGGCACAGAAGCCAGGGGAGCCTGAGCTCGAGACCAGATGCCTGGTCATTCAACACCACCAGGTGTGCTGGGGAGGGCTGCGATGTCTGGGTGTCCTGGGGAGGCTGGCCTTTACCTCTGAGTACTTTCTCTAGAATCTGCTGCTGGGGCTCCTACAAAAGCCAAGGGACTACTGTACCAAGCCCCTAGTGGCCAAGGCTCAGGCCTCCCACAGGACAGAGCCCAATGGTAGGCCAACGAGCTACAGAGCAGAGTCTCCACAGAAATGTATAATTAGAACACAGCCAGGCTAGCAGAGAGAGCCTTCTGGCCTAAAATGGCAAAAGTGCAAAGTGTCCCAGGCGAGCCAGGCCAAGCCCACTGGTACAGGCCCCCCTCCCCCGGCTGGGCTCCCAGCGTTCGGGCCGCCTCCTCCCGCCCACAGCCTGGTCCTCCCCTGCTGGCACTGGAATTCATCTCTCCACTTGAGAATTTTTCCTGAGGCCGAAGCATCTGAAGTTGGTCAGCAAACACTGGCCAGCTCAGGGTTGAGGAACTCATGAGGAAGCTACACTCCCCCACTCTCCAGAGCCAGTCCAAGCTCCACATAAGCCAGATCAGCTAAGGTGGGATGATCAAAATCAGGTTGTAAGGATGTCACCCTCAAAGAGAAGTGGGGTCAGGGAGGCACCAAGGCAGGAAAGGCAGGCCAAACTACACCCTCGTAGGTGGCATTTAGCTTGTCACAGGAAGGAGCCACCAGGGGTCTGGTGACTATCCCCTAGCTGGAGGGTCATATGTTGAAAGTGGTCATCACGCACAACAAGGCTACAGGCTGCAAACCTGAGTAGTGGCTCCCTGGTTTTAGACTCCTTGTGGACAACAACCACACTTCCTCACCACAGCCGCAGCCTGGGGTGTGGTGCCTACTAGATTTGTCTTGAAATAAAAAGGGAGGAGAAAGTGCCCTTGGACATGCTGGTGAGTACACAGCCATATAAAGAAAACGTACTTCTGGGATGACAGGGAAAAGGAGACCTATAAGAAGCTTAACCAAGTATCAATCTGGGTGAATTTTTGACTTCTAACATCGCCCACAGAATGGAGCCCTAGTCCAGCTATACAGAACTGCTATCCAGAGAACAGAGCTTCTCATCTTTCCAGAGACTATTCAGACAGGATGGACGCTGGCCCCCTGAGGTGGCTGAGCCTCCTTCTAATGCAGCTCACCTGGCATCTGCTTCACTGTAGTACTCTCTGGCCACAATGTCTTCAAAGAGCTCCCCGCCAGTAACACTGTAACGAACAGGAGAAGAGGTTAGAGGAGGCAGCATCCCATGACCAGCCCAGCATCCAACAAGTAACAGTCACACTGTATAACAGCTGTTAGAGAAGTTCTGACACTGTGTGTGCTGTGCGTGTGAGCCCTGCAAGTGCCCTGCCCTTCAGCAGCACCGGGCTCCTCTGTGGTGTATCCCGGCTCCCCTTCCTTCTGGACACTTCTGTTTCTCTAATCTACACATTAATTAACACTCAGGCAGTGGTAAAGACACAGGGATCTAAGAGAAAATATCCAAGTGATCCCAAAAGTTGGAGCTTTGACTGAGAGCAGTATAAACATAAGCACACAGGGGTTCCACGACAGACCTACTACGGAGAGGGAAAAGTAAAGAAAGCGTGCACAGACACCCAAACCTGACGACACTGGAGGGGAGTTTCCAGGAGGAAAAAAGCCACTTTTAAGGTGTGGAAATACAACCAAAGTGGAAGAGAGACCAAATGGACCCATTTACAACTAATAAAAGCTATCTTCCATTCCCCAGAATTTTTAAGGTCATGCAAAGGCTGTACTTTATTTCTCCAAAAAGAATGCATCAAAGAACAAGACACAAGCAAGGCCACAAGGTGCACTGAACACAAATGTACAGAAATGTCAGAACAGAGAGACCGCCAGGGGCTTCAGGCCAGCTCCCCACCCATCCTCAGAGGAAGTTCGCAAGCAAGTCCTTTCACCCGGGCAATGGACAGGGGTCCAGCAGTGGCTGAGGGCTCAGCTTAGCCTTTCCCAAGGCGTCCCCTTGAGCCAGCTGCAGGGGAAGAGTGGCACTTACAGGTCAAACACGAGGTAGTGAAACCCTTCTTCAGAAATACTGTCATGGAGGCGCACTGCAAGAGAGGAGACAGGGACAGAGATTAACAGAGAGAAAATTCAGAGATCCTACGCTTCTTGAGAGCAAGTCCACCACAGCTCCTGCCAGCCTCACCATGCACTGCAGGGAGAAGGGGCAACACACCCAACCCTCCAAACCAAGTGGGACAATGGCAGCCACAGAAGAGTGACAGATCAGCAGCACCACCTCTGCCTGAGAGAAGCGAGAGAGGCTTTGTGGCTAAGGACAAGTCAGGATGGAGAAAAGCAGGAACCTCCCGGAGGGTCCAGTCCCAGAGAAGGTGCTCCTAGGACAGCAAGATGGCACGGCACAGAGAGCCACAAGATGGGACAGTCCAGGAGCTCTTGAAGAGGGGCAGATGGCAAGCGCAGACTGCAGGCAGGAAGAAGGGAGCAGGGTAATAGCCAGAGAGCCCAGGAAGCTGTGCACACAATCAGACAATGGCTTACTCTGTGCTAGGCCTTGTGTTAGATTTTTGGCCTATACTACTGTCTCCCAAGCACTAGTTGAAAAAAAAAAATTAAAAAGAAAAAAGAAAAAGAAAAGAAAAGAAATCACTTTGGGGGCCGGGAAGATGGCTCAGTGGAGTAAGCACTTCCCTGGCAAGTGCAAGGGCCTGAGTTCAATTCCTGGTTCCGGGAAAAAAAAAAGCACTAGATGAGCACCACTGTACCACTGTGTGCTAGATCTTAGGGTAGATGGTGGCATACAGAAGGAACGAACAGTGCCTGCCTTCAAGGAGTTTATTATACTTTGCTAAGATGAATATCATTCCTACTGTACAGAAAAGGACCATGGAAGTCAACTTTTTTTTTTTTAATGTATTTGATACAGGGTCTCACTATACAGCTCAGACTCAGTGATCCTCCTGTCTTCAGTCTCCCCAGTGCTGGGATTACAGGCATGCACTACCATGCCCAGTCTCAGTGGGTGGCTCTGTGTGCTGGGGGTGGGGTCTATGTAAATGTGGTGCCAGGAATTGAACCCCAGTCCCTGCACTTGCCTAAGCAGGTGCTTAGTCCTGCTGAGCTATCTTGTTGGCCCAGAAGTTAACTTCTGCCAAAGGCTAAAGAACTATTAGTAAGTGGTGGTCAAGATGTGAATCCAGGGGTCTCTAGCTCCAAAACCCAGTGCATATCACTGCTTCCTGTAAGATATGGGATGGCCCACAAACCAGGCAACAAAGCCACAGAGCTGGGGCGAGAGACTGCTCACAAATGTGCCTACAACAGCGTTTAGATGGGTCCAGGAGGGCAGGGCATGAAGAGGACCAAGGAAATTCACCAATAGTGAGAAAAGGCTGGCAAGCACAGTCCTGTCTCAATCCCTGCCTCCAAAGCTTTTGGGCAAAAGACCAACCTAATGTCTTCTGAGGTCTCCTCTGCAAGCTTCTGCCCACAAAGCTACCTCTGGGTTAAATGCCAACCCCTGAACATCATTCTAATACAGACACAGCTTGCTTTGGCTGCCTGTCCTGATGTTCCCATCCCTCCCCTTACCTCAACTCTCTGGAGGAGAAACTTCTGTTCCACAAGCTCCCTGTGTGACCTTTGCTCTGGGCCTGCCTGAGCAGTTACAGATCTCCAGGAGCACTTCAGGAATTGTCTGACACAAACCCAACGAAGGAGGCGCTCAGATACAAAGAAATCCCAGCCTCTCTTTCTCCACGGGCCTAGACTGCTTTTGGGCCTAGACTGCTTTCACGTGCAGTCTCCTGAGGGTCAAGGAGCTTTCCGACCTCCCCTTCTCACAGAATCAACATCAGCCAGAATGTGAAACACACAACCCAAACACACAAGCCCCGCCCCAAGCCCAGAGCCATCACCACAGGTCCCTGTCTCCACCTAATAATTCAGGACTCCTGAATTGATGTGAGGTCTACACATCACACTGCCTACCTGTTCCTGTTATTAAACTGCCCACATTTCCTTAGCCCTGCCAATGACAGAGGAAGGTTTTTAGGACAGAAAGAAGGAGCCAGACCCCTCTGTCCTTCCCACACTGAACCCTCGCGTGCAGTCGAGCTCTCCAAAGCCCTGCTGCTTCTCCCTCACTTTGTTTCTCTGGTCTCTGTCGCTGCCTCATGCTGAGTCCTGCTGCGGCTGCTCCCTTGCTTCCAAAAGGACTTTCCATTTAATTAAAAATTTGCTATTAAAAAGCATTAAAGTGTGTAATACAAATAATCCCCTAGAAATCAGCTGTCCCAGAAGCCAAAGACCAGCTTCATTAGGGAGCTGAGTAACAGCAGCAGGATGGTGAGCTGACAGGACAGCAGGTAGGACGCTAACAACTGCCCCCAGGGGACCTCTGCCTTGAGCCTCACTGCTATAACCCCATTCCCTGAGCCCGCCCAGGCCCAATCCTACCCCTGCCCCCAGAGCCACAGGCCTGAGAAAAAGGCCTGAGGAGTAGGCACTTAGGCCTCTGCCCAGACACGAGTGCCCTTTCCAGGAAGCCCACACACAGAGCCCAGGTGGGAGGGGATTAGCAGAAGAGCAAAGGAAGATTAATCCTGCCAGCCACCCAGCCCCTGCCCCTGTGGCTTTGACGTGTGCTGAAAGTGAGATGCCACACACCAAGACAAGCAGTAAAAGAGATCTGAATAAGACTCTCATTTTTCTTTTTTTGTAATTTGTAAAGAAAATTAAAAGGCAACTGGGAACAAGAGGTGAAAACTGCACCATTCTAAGCACCAACTGGTAGGGGGTTTATTTGAAGACAGGGTCCCATCATGCAGTTCAGGCTTAGAATCACTTTGTAGGCCAGGCTGGCCTCAAACTCAAGAGCAATCCTCCTGCTTCAGCCTCCTAAGGGATGTGATTACGGGTATGGGCCCCCACACCTCGCTGAGAGAGTACTGATAATGGCTGAACTTATAATGACTGACACTTAGTTGAGTTGTTCTATGTGCCGAGCGTTTTGCTCTGTGCTTTCTTTCCATGTGGTACATTACTAGATACTCATGTTATTAACTTGTAGGGCTGCTCCTTATGATGTCCCCATCTGACAGGAGAGAAAACTAAGGCTCCAAAAGAACCCGCCCAAAGTCACAACTTGTAAGTGGCAGAACCATGATTTGAAGAAAAATTGACATCAACGTTCTTAGTATTGGGGTTGGGGACATAGTTCAGTGGCACGGCACCTGCCTGGCTATCATGAGGTCCTGAGTTCAATTCCAGACACCAAAATAGATAAGATTCTTGATATACCTAAGTCACAGGCCAGCCAGATAGCTCAGCAGAATAAAGCGCAGTGGCCAGGGTTCATTCCACAGCATGCCATGTGGGGCTTGCTGAGACAGTGACTGAGACTGGGCGTGGTACCGCACACCTATAACCCCAGCCCTTGGGAGGCTGAAAACAGGATAATCACTACAAGTCTGATCTACAGTGAGACCCTGTAGACCCTGTACCAAATACATTAAAAAAAAAAAAAA
>NDGN011281490.1:0-11487 GCA_002564285.1 Tympanoctomys barrerae | reverse complement strand
CTGCGCCTTGGCTGGGAGTGTGTTCCCGCCGGCGCAGGCTAGCAGGAAGCTCTCCGCACACTCGCCGGAGCTGCAGTGGGACTGTATCTGGGCCTAGCTGGATCGTGCCAGAAATCATGTATATTTCTTAATGCACTCAAATCTTATAAACACGATTATTTTATAGTCATACAAATGTAAAAATGCTTATCTATGTTGTCCAAAGTATGATAGAGAAAAGACTTGCAATTAGTATTTTTCCATGAATAACTATCTTGAGGCACATGTGCTATATGAGTGAAAATTCCATAGTTAATGCCATATTACAAAATGAGAAATGCATTAGAGGGCTGGGGAAATAGCTCAGTGGTGTAAGTGCCTTCCTGGAAAGCACAAGGACCTGGGTTTGGTCACTGGCACCACATACTGTGCTGGCCCTGGAATCCTGGGCATGCTGTGCCAGCCCCAAAAAGGGGGTGGCAATGTATGCCTATAACCCCAGTTCTGGGGATGATGAGAGAAGGGGACCACTATAAGTCTGAGATGCATAGTGAGAACCTAGAAATAGAATAAATAGAATATATTTTTTAAATGCATATGAATTGGGTGTGGTGGCATATGCCTATTATCTAACTCCTTTGGGAGTCTGAGGCAGGAGACTGTCAAGTACAAGCCCAACCTGAGCAACTTAGTGATTTAATTGAAAATCTATCTCAAAATTATAAAAAAAAATAAATGAGCTACATATATAGCACAATGTGAATGATTAATTCCCACATACAAAAAGAAAGTAACCTGAGGTCATTCTCAATGAAAGAAGGCATAAAACTCTTGATTTAAGAGAAATCAAAATGCTGAAGGAGTGAAATCTCCTTAGAATGACCTACAATCTTAAAAATATGGTTTATAGAATAACAAATTATGAATACTTGTAGAACATTGCTCTAGGAAAAGTAAATTATCTTTTAAAAAGCAATTATCATGTAAGGAGGCAGAGGTAGTGGTATAAAATAGAAATGGACTAATTACTGTATTAGTCACTTTCCCATTACTGGGACAGAAACACTCAACACCTACCTCTTCAGGAGGAAGGGTTTACTTTGGCTCAAAATTCTGAGAATTCTGCCTACAGTCCTTGGGCTCTGAGGCGTAGACAGGATGGCGGAAGGGCAGACAGGAGGCAGAGAGGGAGGAGGTGCCAGAAAGGCAGATGCTTCTGCCTAAGGACTCCACATGAGGCAGCTCTACCAGCAGCCCCACCTTCTCACAGCACTCTCATCTGTCAATGCATTCATCCTGCAGAGTTCTGACATACTATGGTGCAGTCTCCTGACCTCTGAACATAGGACATTTCAGGGGTGCCTTCTGTATCTAAGCCACATCAATTAAAGTGATCATTGCAAGAACTCATAAATATGATTATCAGCTATGAAAATTTTGCACGTGAATGGCTAATGAAAGACTTTATTAAGACTTTAAAATGAAACTTAGTGGTGTCTTTGCAGGCACTTTGCTCGAGTGACGGTTTGTCTGCTCTCAATGGTGTCATCTGATGAAGGAAAATCACTTATAAAACACTATATTACTTATGAATTCATTTGATTAAAATTATTACTTATCAAAGAAAGCACTGCCCATTTCAAATTTGTGAAGGTATTTTTGATAGTTTAAGAAATATTTTAGGCTATAAATATAGATCTGTGAGGAGCACTGAATTAATTGTTGGACAAAGTTAGAGATAGGTGTAGAGTTAATGATTTTATTTCTGTATATAGACATCTATAGTGCCAAAATCAATGATTTTTCCTTTTGGATACATTATATATATACTTTTGCTCAGATTCTCCATTATGTATCAATTATCCATTTAGTTTGTTTTTCACACATATCCCAGTATCTTAACTACTTAAGCTTTAAAGTGAAACATAAAATTAAGTAAGCTCTAATTGCATAATCCTAATTGCATAATTCAGAGTTCTCTTGCATAATTCTTTTTCAAAAAAATTTTAGCCCACTTATATCATCTTCATTTCCCTAAAAATTTTAGAGTAAACTAGTCAATTTCTTCAAAGCTGATCACCAAAATTCTGACTGGAGTATGTCTAATCTCCAAATCATTTTGAAGTTTTATATCCATTTTTTATTTCATGAACAATAGTATAAAACATATTTTAAAATGTTGCAAGTTAAGTATTATTATTATATTTATGATATTTTATAGAGCTAATAATTCAACAGCAATATTTCACTCTCCCATTAGTTAATTAGAAGTATTTCATGTTTCTGAATATTACTTTAGATAATTTAAAATATCTTATCTTTTAAATATTAATTCCATGAAAATGGAGTTGAATTTTAAGCATATGGACTCATTATTTCACAAACTACTGAATTAATTGTATTTGTTATGTACAGATTATAAAGATTTTCTGTGCATATAATAATGTTAGTGGTAAAGTCTGCTTTCATTTCCTAAAACAATGTCTATATTTTTAATTTTTTATATGTGATTGGCTATTAAATCTTGTACTGAAAATTCTAACCAATTTTTTTTCTAGTGTGTTGTCTAATAGTTTAAATCATTAAATGCACTGCCAACTTACTGGGAATTTTTTTCACTGATGTGGAATTTTTTTCTCAATAAGATGAAATTTTGTCAGTTGCTTTTAATGCATTTATTGAAATGATGACTTTTTAAGCATATTGATGTGAACTGAGTGTGTTTATTCTGTCTTTTTGTTTTTTCTTGGTGGCACCAGGGACCAAACTCAGAACCTCGCACTGCCAGGCAAGCACTTATTCCATTGAGCTATCTTCCCAGCCCATTGTATTTATTGTGAATGTCAATTTGATCTTGTATTCTAGATAAATGTCTTGTATGACTATCACATGTGGGCATTTTTAATGTGCTGTTCAATTTGCTAATATTTTATTAAGAATTTACATTTGTGTAAAAGATACTGGTCTATAATTTTCTTTGTTGTCATTTTATATTGTCTTATATTTCTGAATTTTATTAGTCTCATTAGAGGCACTTGGAAAATATACTCTCCCTTATTTCCTAAATGCATTTTTATAAGCTTACTTTCAATTCTGATTTTAATATTCCAGGTGATTTACTAGTGCAAATATTTGGGCCAGCTATGTTCACATCAGAATAAATTCTACTACAAATTCAACTTCTTATCAGCTATAAAACTGTTAAAAAAGCTCGGGGATCTCAGCAGCATACGCACCTGCCTGGAAAGTGCAAGGTCCTGAATTTGAGCTCTGGTACCAAACAAGCAAAAAACTGTTAGAATGTCTATATTTCTTCCAATCTTAAGTTTTCTAGGAATTTGTGTATTTGAGCTAAGATCAATTATTAACAAAAACTTTTTAAAATATACCTTTATTTTTCAGTATTTCTATTATATATTCTTTATCCTTTTTCTGATATTGATAAATTGCATTTTTTTCTTTTCAATCAGTCTGGCTTGATGCCTATTAATTATACTGTAATAATTTGAAAATTTACGTTATTTTTTATTTTTTCTATGGTTATGTCATTTTTCTTTCAATGACTTCTGCTTATTTTATTCTTTTTATATTCCATAAATACCAATATTACTCTGTTTTCTCTTTTCTGTACCAAGATGTAGGAGACCTCTAACCATGGGCAGAGAGCTTGGGCAAGAAGAGCTTTTCCCAGCTCATGCCTGCTTGTGCCTCTGTCTTCATAAGGACCTCTGGGAAAATGGGTAGTTGTGGTCCAGTGCTAGCTGAGTCACCTGCCAGCCCTCCTTGAGCTATAAAAGTTTGGCAAAACTTCCTCTTATTCCCTCTCATCAACGTAGGCTTTTCCTCTTCCTTCTGTTCTGGCAGAGCTGAAAACAGCTTTGGTTTTCTCCTCATCTGGGACTGTCTTTCATGGACCAGATTCTGTGCATTCATATGGGGTATTTTTTTTGGTTGTTTTGTTTTGGGGTGTGCGTGTGTGTGTGTGTGTGTGTGTGTGTGTGTGTGTTTGAATTTAGCTCTCAGGATTTTAAGCACAGATCATTTAATGATTGCAAAATCTATCTTAGACTATTTAATAAGAAAAAGATTTAAAGAATTATTCTATTAAAATATTTTAAAAGCATACCAGAGAGGTGGATTTTCCATTAGCTGCTCAAATGTTAGCATTATGTTTGCCCTACTTTAAAACTAACATATGGACTAAGGAAGTCGCAAATGCCAAAAACATTATATACATCTTGCATTCCAGTGTCCATGAAGCTAGAAATTGGCCAACTAAGGCAATATTTACTCACAGAGAAAAACATATTCGTGATTATACTTGCCAGTCGAATTGTCAACTTGGCTTCTTTCTTGGCTTTTATATCTCAGATGTGTATAACTTCTATGTTGAATTTAAATCATGGGAATAAAATAAATAAATTTTATGAGACTCTAAGGAATGAATTTTTTTTAACTTGCTAGCCTCTATTATGTTGCAGAGGATGCTGCAAAGTGACCGAGTTAAACTGAATAAATCTATGTATGTCTGCCACAGATAATGAATTCCATAGTAGCTTAACAACTGTGAAACAGGATGACAGGACTTCTTATAATCAAAAGTTAAGAGCCACCCTCCTGAATAGGAGAAACATTTAGAAATTGTACATCTGGTAAAATATCCCAAAATTTAAGAAACCAACCTCTCTATAGCAAAATTAAAATGACCTGATTGTAAAATGAACAATAGATCTAAACAAACATTTCTTCAAAGAAGACATACAAATATCCAATGAGTGTATGATAAAACTCTCAGATCACTAATCATATGGGAAATTTAAATCAAAATTCTAATGAGCTATCTATCGTTGCACTCCAAAATAACTCTGGCTATTATAAAAAAGGCAAATGCTGAGACAATGTGAAAAAAGGAAAATCATGAACACTATAGTGTGTATATAAATTAGTGAAGATCTATGGAACTCATTTTGTATTTTCCTGGAAAATTCTTTATTATTATTATATTTTATTTTTATTTTTAAAATAATTTTATTGAGAAAAAATAGCAATGAAATAGTTTCAAAACTGATTAGTAGACCAGTTTCAATAATTCACATATTGCATATTGTCTTCTTAGTGACAGTACAAGATGCAGACATGATACCCTGTCTACAAACACTGCTAGAACAAATCATTCTGTTCATTTAATTAAGAGAAAGTAGCTGTATATCTATCCTAAATATTTTAAATATACAGATACAAAAGGGTCCTTCATTTGTATCTCCTTTTTTTGTTTAATTTTGTCAGAGAAGCATATTCCATTATCATTTAAATATTGTAGGTGAGTGAATTCAGCAAAAAATTCCAGAATAATGCAGTAATCCATAATAGTGGTGAGTTTTCCATGGAACTGGAAATGTCAGAAGTTGTTGATATGAGTCTTTTATAGCTCAGAATTAAAGGAGAACTATGGTATTATCCGGCACTTCTACTCTTAGTTACAAATTCAAAGGCAGTCAAATCATTACGAAGAGATATCTCCTGTTCAATCTTCATAACAACTATGTAACACAGACAGCTGCAGTATCCACCAACTAATACTGAAGAAAACATAATACATATACTTATGGAATACTATTCAGCCCTAGAGAGAAGTGAATAGACCTGGAAATCACTATATTTTGTGGGAAAAAGTAGGCACAGAAAGATGAGCACTGAATGATCTTACTCATAGTTGTAATTTAGAAGGTTGATCAAGTAGAGGTGCAGCTACCAGAAGTCACGGACAGAGGAGGGGGTAAGAGGAGTGGGGAAAGGGTGGTCAATAGGTTCTGATTCATAGTAGAGTAAGACGTTTTGGTAGTATCTCATTTCATCTGTTGGATTTTTCCCCTAAGATGTCTTTACTATGCTTTCATAATTTATTGAGTATCTACTTTTGATGAATGAAAGTTCTTTGAGAGACTGCAATAAGTAGGATGTGGCCTCGGCCACATATGATTTAGTCTGTCTATACTATAGCAATGCTGTAATATGTATAAGGTTTTAGTCAAAAGGGACCTCTCCCCAGTGTTGGTGTACCACCTGTGAGAACTCAAGTGCCCTATGTAACGCTAATAGAGAGCAGAATCAGAGGCCCCGAGCCCCTAGGATTTCACGCCTTTGTCTTTGTTGAATCTGAAGTTACTTTGGCCTTTTTCTGCTTCTTCAAGCTTCAGTATTCACATTCACATCTCTTTTCATACAATATTTCAAATTTTACAAGTTTTCAGAATTTAACCTCAGAGTACACACCGTGCCTTGCTTCTTACACAGTTGGTGTAGGACCCATTTTTTGTTAACAATTCTAAGTATTTTCAGTAGTGATCCTGGATTTTTCAGTCAGTGCTTGTGGGGCCTGAAACTGAGTATTTTTGGAGTTGATTTTTACTCCTAGAGTAGCATCATGGGGCCGGGGAGATAGCTCAGTAGAAAAAGCATTAGCCTGGCAAGCGCAGGGTCCTGAGTTCAATCCCTGTTACCACAAAAAATAAAAAAATAAAAATAAAAAAAAATAAAGGGACATCATGCTAAATATTTTTAAATATTGAAAAACCTGTAATTTTTCTCACCTTTTCTAACTCCAACAATGTAATTCAACTATTCTATTTTGAAAAGTAATATGTAACATTATTTTACTGTTGGCTTACTATTTCATTTTTCTCGAGTTACTACATCTTCCTTCTTTTATTTCCAGGAGTTTCTGTCATTTTAATATGTTTTAGATGACAAAGGACATCGACTTTTATAGGACATTAATCTTACCAAAATTTCCATTTTATATTACTATCTATAATGCATTCATGTTATCATTCCCATTTTATATGACATATTAAAATGAAGTAACATTATAAACACAACAAGGTAAAATATAATTTTATGGGATCACAGCTAAGAAAACACTATATATCCACGAGGCACATAATAAGCAATTGTGAAATTCTGTTAGGATTTCTGACTAAATGCTCATTATCACGCATGGTGAAAATGTTGGCAGATATGCCTAATCCAACTCCTTGTTTTTACAAGCAAATAAGCCATAAATTAAAGAAGGAAATTACTTGAATGATATCTATGGAGGGTTTTCCAAGGCCAGAAAGGAAATGGAGTGTTCATAGACTCATTCACTGTTTTGCATCTCTTTTGTCTTATTTCGCTGATTGTTGAGTACATAAGCTTCAGTATGTGAGAATATTAAACATTAAGTTTCAAAGAAAACATGTTCAAATGTATGAAGAGAGAGAAGCAGAGTGAGAACCATAGACTTAAATGTAGTCTCTTTCCCACTGAATAAGCTAAATATTTAATTAGCAGAAATTTCTGTTTCTGGCTGCCTTTAAATCCTGTTGTAGTCCATAGTTATTTCATTATACATGATAAATGTCCTTGAGAATAAACTGGATTGAAGAAGCATCGATTAAAGCAAAGTACATCATTTCCCAACATTTTATTTTAGGTTTTAAATTTTTAGGTAAAGAAAATGTTGGGGTTACCCTTGATTAATACAAAATAAAATGAAGTTTAAATACCATATAAGCTGCATATGTATGGATGCACTATTTTTATTCTAGCTCTGTAACATTCTTGTAAAGAGTGCTTTATAGATTCCATATTTCCCGAATCCCTATAGTATAAATTAGTTATTTGACAATTTTTATCACTTCCACAATGAAATCATTCCTTCAAATTGGAATGGTTCAATGTAGATTATTGGATAATATTTCAAAATAAGACAAAGGATAACCAGTACATGTCAGTATTTAAGAAGAGTTGACTTTAGGTGCTAAATAATGAGTAGCCAGGGAAATAATCTTTAATGCTATACTCATGGCAATATTTTTCATTTTTATTATACTTAGAGGAATTTCAACATTGTTGTCATTGTTGCTATGTTATTAAAAGAAAATCTATTCCCAATCAAAAGAGCAGGTGAAGTTTGTCATACTCTTTATGCTAATTTCTACCATCTTTTATATCACTTTGCTACAACACATTTTCTGATTATTTGGGTAATCTTGGATTTTCTAACTCATTTGAACATGTAATTATTCATTGTGCATCTATTCACCCTCTTCTATATTACTGCATCATCACTAGTTTTAACCAAATATCACAAAAAGTGTTGGCAATTGCTCTCCAGCATTTCATCCTCTCACTGCTCTCTATGTGTGGGATACAGAGTACAAGAAGAAGAACAGTACAGCAGTTCAGGAAAAGCAGGTTCCCAGGAAGACTAAAATTTCTATTACAAGATTAACTAGATGTGTACAGAGAAGGAAGAAGTAATTTGTAAAATATAGACAAATCCAAATTTCCTCACTGTCAAATTAGGCTCACTGAACTAGATACATTCCAACAGCATTTAAATATTAAAAAATATTTGTACTGATACTAAACCTTAGGCTGCTTCCTCAATTGCAAACTACATTAAATTCAGAATATAATGTTTAAATATCCAAAATATGATTACAATAGAACTTATTTGTGCTATGCATTCATAACTTCTAATCTTAGATCAGCCAGATAGCTCAGCGGATTAAAGTGCCTGCTTAGGCAGATGCAGGGGACAGGGATTAGACCCAGGCCTACTTTGCCAGTCCCGACCCGGGGAAGCAGGAGTGTGCTGAGATGGTGACTGATTCTGGGCATGGTGGCACACACCTGTAATCCCAGCACTTGGGAGGTTAAAAACAGGAGGATGACTATGAGTCCAATCTGTGTAGTGAGACCCTGTAGACCCTGTACAAAATACATTAAAGAAAAAGAACTCCTAATCTTGTCACCTTGGTATTTTAAATGTACTAAGATTAATTTTATAATTAAAAAAATTATATAACTATTTACTAACTTCTTTGTTCTATGTTAAATTCTGCAACTGTTTAAAAATTTCTCAGACTTCTGAGAAAGTATGAAATATATGAGACCATCTGAATGAATGTTATTCTTATCATGTTACTATTAAAAGTAAGAGTAACAGAATGTATGTCATGTAAGAGTCACTTGGGCTATTGTAAAACGTCCCTAAAATTATAAAACTGCTCTTAATATGTATCTGGAAGAATACAGCATTTTAGATATTCATTTCTATTATTTCAAAGAAATGTAATTAAATTTGGTTCAACTCTTCTTGCTACCAGCTTTTCTTGCTATTGAATTATTTCTAATTAACACACTTGTGTAAAAAGTAAGAAAATCAAAGAAACACTGTGATTGAGTTCATCTTCTCATTAAGAGGATTATTTGCTTCAAACTGAGTCAAGAATTATATTCTTTAATCTCCAAAGAGGAAAGTACTATCAAAATGATTTATTATGAAGGATACAAATTGCAATTTAAAAATGAATACCTGGAAATATTAGTGAGATAAATGGAAAAGTATTGCAATGAACTACTGGTGCAAGAGGTTGATAGGAATTGTTATACTTTTATTAAAATTATTGCAAATAGTTATAATTTACTTACTATTTAAAACGATTGAAACTAAAAGACAGATTAATATTCCCTGCAGTAAGAACTGCAGAAAAAATATGTTTTTATATATAGTATATTTTATAAAACCTTGTACAATGTGAATCAAACAACTAAAATTAAAAGATTATAGGAATGTAAAACATTTCCAAAGTTATCATCGATAGTATCATTAATACATAATGCAATGAAATTAACATTCTAATTTCATTATGATGTGGGCAAATATTAAATTTATAAAGGTAATGAATGTAATTAAATGGTTAGTTTACAAACAGAGATCCTGCATTGTGTGTGTACACAAATTTCATATATCAAAACTCATCAGATTAAACATAACAATCTTACTTTGGGACTCTGAATATTGCAGTGTCAATCCAGGTTGGAATTCATTACTCACTAAGAATTTGCCATATCAAATCAGACTAGTGAAATCTAAATGACTTTCTATTCCTCTATCAATATTTCTGCCTTTCAGATTACAGTACTTGGAAACAGTGACTCTGTAATGAAAGATAACTTGGGAGAGTGTAAATAATCAAAATTTCAACTCTTACAACTTAAAAGTTGTGTGCCTTTGTTTTCATTATCTAATGTATTTGACCAAAGACCTTTCATATATAATAAGTAATATCTTATATTCAGTATTAATTACAAAAATATGTAAAAATTTATGATGTATTGTGTCTGTACAGAGGTGCATTTACTTTGTATACATTCAATGAAATTATCACTAAAGACTCAAGGCATTCTAGTAAAGAATCATGTAATGAGAAAAAAGTAATTTGGTTAGATTTATAAAAGCCTCAAATTTTCTTATAATAGGGATGTTACCAAATATGATTGAATTATGAGTCCTTCCAACTAACTTTACTATTCTTTGTTCTTAAATCTAGAGAATATACTTCAGAATATTAAAACTCAGAAAGATCTGTACTTCTGCAGAATTTCAAGAATACATATTTTCATGCTTGGCTTTGTTAATGTTCTGTATTACATGTATTTGTCTGTATATGTTGAACAATACCTGCATTCCTAGAGTGAACACTACTTCATCATGATATATAACCTTGATTTGCTGCATTTTGTATTTAGTACATTATTGAGGATTTTTGTGTCTATGTTCAAGAGGAAGATTAGTACATAGTTCTCATTTTTTGTTGGGTTCTTCTCTTTTTTTCGGTGTCTGGTTAATGCTTGCTTCTAGGAATGAATTTGGGGATATTGCTTCCTTTTCAATTTTATTAAAGAGCTTGAGAAATAGCAATATCAGGTCACCCCTGAATTTGTTGTTAAATTCATCAGTGAATCCATCAATACCTGGGATTTGTTTGTTGGTAATCTTTTAGTTACATTTTTAACTGAATTGATTGATATTAATTGAATTACTTACTATTTTTATATCTTTTGATTTAACTTTGGTAATTCATAGGTATCTAGGGATATGTTGATTTCTTCTGTGTTTTCCATCATACTAAACATTCTTGAAATAGTTACTGATGATCTTCTAGATTTCCAAAGGATCTTTTGTGCTATTCTGCTTTTCATTTTAATTGCAAGGATTTAAGTATCTTCTGTAATTTTTTTAAAAAATCAACTTGATTAAGGGTTTAGCAGTTTTCTTTATTATTAAAGAAATAACTCTCTGATTCATTTGTTTTTTGTATTATTTTCTTAGTCACAAGTGCATTGATTTCTGCTCTGATCACTATAATTTTTCCCTCCTATGAGCTTTGGGCTTCATTTACTCTTGTGTTTAGAACTTTAAGGTTCAAAATTAGGTTATTTGAACTTGTTCTGTTTTTCTGATATGAGAATCCACTGCTACAAGTTTACCTCTTGAAGCTGTTTTCATTGCATCATTTAAATTCCAGTATGTGGTATAGGCATTATCATTTAAAGGTAGAAACTGGACCCAGTCCTAGCCCAGGCCCGGTGAGTGTGTAGGAGAGCTTCCTGCTACCCTGCACCAGCATGACCTACTGGTCCCAGCCCAGGCACAGCATGGGTGAGACCTCTTCC
>NDGN011281477.1:0-15347 GCA_002564285.1 Tympanoctomys barrerae | reverse complement strand
GAAGTCCCCACCCCATGACTGCATGAGACTTTGGGGGGACAACTAGACACAAACCATAACAGCCCTTAAAGCACAAACTTATAAAGAATATTCCAGACCCAAATTCCAGCACACAAATTCAAAAGTGAAATCATCTCACTGCTCCCTTGAATTTATTATTTTCATCTATCAATGAAATGCTTTTCGGTAGAATCTAGAAGAATCCTTATCCAGAAAGTAGTGCTTCTACAATTATTTTTATTGCTATTTTCTGTAATATTTAAGGCTATTTCCTACAATGACTAGAAGAACTACAGAAGAAAAACTCCAAACATCATTTTAAAGTTCATTATTTTTGGCGCCTTCAGTAAGGAAGCTGCCGAGAGAGCACTTACAGTGACAGGCTCCAGAGCACTGTGACTTAGAATGTGAACTCTGGGGGACCACCCAGGTCAGGTCCCAGCTCCGTGCTCACTAGCTTGTGACCTTGAGTGAGCTCTTAAGCATTCATTGCTTACTTCATCTATAAAATGGGGACGTTTATAGTGCTTACTTCATAAGGTTATGGTGAAGATTAAATCATATGACCGGTACAATGGTAGAACAGTGTATATAACAGCCACTCAGCAAATAGCTATTGCTTTTGTTTTTCTTTTCTTCTGCCTAGGAAAAGCAACCTTACCTTGTGCTCGTGTTTTATGACTCTGCCAGGCAATATGTTCTGAGGATTAAGGCTTTCTCAAAAGGCTACAATCTGATCAGCTGCGGCATAGATGTGTTGGATGCACCCCAGAAAGTCAAGATGGTCCTCATCCAGACGACAGCAACATTGGAGTCACTCTGCTTTGACCTTGAGCGAAGCTCCTAAGCTTCAGCTACAGATCTTGGGGTGTTTCTCATCTACACTGAATTATTTTCTGAGGCAGTTAAAGGCAATGCCAGAAGGATGACAAGCGTGTGAGCACAGGTCCATTTGGATGCCACTCACCGTGCCTGCACAAGGGGATTGGTGGCTGTGCTGGCAGGATCTTTGCTGATTCTGATTTGTTCCTAGTGTGTCATTTTTCCCGAGGTGTCTTTGTGGCTGGAGCAAGGTCTCTTCTATTTGTACAGTTGCTGTGTTTTTAACTAAAGGTTTAGAAATTTGGTACTTTTTCCAGCTTTCTAGTAATCAGTTTGTTTTTACCCTTAAGCAAGATCACAACACCAAACAGAGAGAGTGTTTTGTCCTAGTGTAGACTAGGAACTGTGAAACCTGACATGCTCAGGTTTTCTGGATAGAGCACTCTTTAATAAAGTATTATTGGAGAAAGGATCTGAAAACTCTTAAGAAACAACCACGATGTATGAAGTATCTCCTCTGTGTCTGAGATACTACTGTCTGACGGGCCTTCCCATAATACTGGGAATTCTCTATGTCCGCGCAGCCCCATACAGTACCCACAGCTCTGTGAGATGACTAAATTCTTGAGATGGGCCTGTATGATGGAGAAACTGGAGACTTAATCTGGCTTTTAATGAAGTAATTTCATCATAATCAGCCAGGTGTGGTTATTGGCCGCAGTGAAATCCATAACCCTGTCAGAATAAGTAGTCTATACTTGCTTCCTTCAAGGAGAGGAAAAAACTATCTCAGAAAAGTCCAAAATTTTCCAAGGGACACAGGTTAGCAAGCAGTGTGTGGTGAGGCTGGGTTTACATTCCTTATTCTCTGATCCTACCCCCAGGTACTTTCTTCCAGAACATACTGTATAGCACCACGCTATACTGTTATAATGCTGTATTATTGTTTTGAAATGCATCATAAGATCAAAGAAATATTTTTATATCCAGGTAGAATTACTCCATCCCATTCTCTCCACTGGACAAAGTTTGGCTGACATTGCTTTTGCCCGGGGAGAAACTTTGCCACTGCCTTCAGATAACCTGGTCCTCCCCACCCTTTGCAGACACTGCAGAGAGGTTGGGCCCTGATTCCTCTGTCCTCATCACTGACACAATGGACCGCGGCTTCAAAAGAGCTGTGAGACACTGCGGCAAGCTGGTAGTTGGGGGCAACAGTCCGTTCTTTCAGCCAACTTATAATAAATGGATTTCCCAACACATGTTTATAGATGTGCTCTCCTGAGTTCCACTCACAGAGAATCATTTTCCTTTTGAACAGCTTGTCTGGTTACATCTTGTAGTAATTTATCTGTATGTTCCCTGCCAACTGGTTTGTACGGAAAACATGTTTGATGCATAACAATAGATCATTTGGGGATAAATCAAGCCTTTAATGAAGTCCTGCTTCTCTTAAGCCAGGCATTCCTCTCCGAAGAGTCTCTCTTGGGCTCTAGGAACCTGAAGAAGGGGAACTTGGGTCCCCCCAGCTAGAAGACAAGGAGACGCACAGAAAGCTGGTTTTCTCCAAGTCTGGATTCACGACACAGCATCCCTGGGGTCTCTCCTCATGGAGGTCAGCAGAAACCACTGAAGTTGGGTTGGAGACTGCAGCCTGGAGGCTGTTCAGATTAGACCTATGTTTGGAAGAAATGAGAGTCTATTTTGCCCAAAGCCTCACACTTTCCTTGGATAGGAGCCACCGCCGCCCACACACCCTGTCTTTCCCAGTTGCTGTAGAGAAAAAGAAAGTTACAAGAAGATAGGAAGGAAATGAAAGAGGGGAAGGGGACAGAAAAGAGAGAATGGGGACAGAACTGTAATCTAAGCCCCCAAAGGAAAGAGAAATGAAGAAATCGTGGGAAGATAGTAAGAAGGATGGCAGTAAGAAGGATGGGGGAAGAACATAATCAAACTGCCTTTCCAGGCCACACTGGTGACGTCAGCGCTCTGGGAGGCAGGAGGACCTTGAGTGTGAGCCCTCCTGTGCAACCTAGGGGCTTAGGAAGATCCTGCCTCCACGTAAAAACTACAGAGGGGCTGAAGCTGCAGGTCAGTGCAGAGACCCTGCATTCAAACTCTAGTATTAAAAAAGAAAAGTTTCCCCTGAAAGCCAGACTTATGACAAACATGCTTTTAACAAGCACTGCTGAGTGTGTGTCCACACGCCAGGCACAGTAGGTGTTTGCAAAGCCAGGAAACCTTAGCCGGAGAAGCAGTAGATAAAGGCCTCCTTGTAAATTTGCATCTTGGAAATGTCCTGAGAAAGCACAGGAGCCACCCTGTTGCAACCACAATACCCCACAGAGCCCCAAGTAGGCAAGGGGAGGCTGCACAGTGAGGCGAGGGGCTCTGGTGTAAGACCCTGAATCACGTCACTCCACCCCACTTGAGGGCACGCACCACCCATTGACATCCTTCAATGCCAAAGAAAACATGCCTGGTGCTTTGAGCACGCACTCCCGGACGCCACGGGAGCCGCATGCTAGTGTTCGCTGTTGGCTGGGGTGGGGTGCATTCAGAGCTGTGAGTGTTTTCTGAAGAGAAGAATCAGCTGTGCTGGGGCTTTTCTTCAGTGAGCGAGGCAGTCTTTCAGCAAGCCCAGCCTTTCCTCCAGCCTTCTCTGGCTCCCGCCGCCTCCAGGACCAGGTCCAAACCCTTTGTCCTGAAGCCCAAGGCCTTGCGCAGGCTGCCCCAGACAGCCTTCCCCTCAGGGTTTTTCCACAGCTCCCCACAGTGTCCTACCCACCCCCTCTCCCGGCTCCCTCACCTGAGGGTCCTGCTGTCACTTGCTCTCTCCCAAATCCTAGGTTAAAGCAAAACAAAGCCACAGCAACAAGTCACACCCTGTTGGAGGTCGAGCTTCTTGGGAAGAATTCCAAATCCATGGCCACATCTTCCTCCAGGAGCCTCGTTGGCTCCCGGCAACAGTGCCACTGGGTGGGGGCAATGCCATGTCACCCAGCGATGCCCCATCCCTGTGGACATGCTCGTTCTCCCCACCCTGCTGTGCTTGATTCCTTTTGTCCCTTTCTGCCAGCTCCCTTTGTGTCCATTGCATCCTCCCACTGCCATCATCTTCTTGCAAATCGCCCCTCACCTATCCCCGCCCCTTCTCATTTGCTCAAAAGCTGCCCCCTCCCAGGTAAGAGAGAATCAGGTCTTCCTTCCTTCTCCCAAGGACTCTGAGGACCAGCAAGTATTTGTCAGTGTTTGTTCCCTTCTTTTATGCTGCAGCAATTCACAGACATTTCTGATTTGCTGTTGGATCGTAAACTCCTAGACTCTAGGTGTCTTTATTACCTTCTCAGCTCCCACAGGATGGGCTGCACACAGATGGCTCCTGCTAAATGCTTGTGAGATGTGCCTCATGGTTCTTGTATTTCCCCACTTTGTCTTCACTAGAGGGACTATCCTAGAGAAAGGGAACTCTCTGGAATGAATATTCCGGGGCTGGGTCTTCCCTCCTTTGCGAGGCGTCCTGCTCTCGTGGCCTCTCTGCCACGGTGGGGCAGTTGCATTGAGGAAATTGAGAGTCTGATTTTTCTTAGCCAGAAGGGTAGATATAGGACCACTACAGCTAGTCTCCCCTAACCTGTGGCAGTACAGGGATTGAAGATGATGCCCAGCAGAACTGGAACTGAGAATGGCATCAAGAGGGCAGGCTACAGTCTCAGCCTTCCAGGAAGCATGGTGTCTTGTTGTTGCCACTTTAGTGGTCCAATGAGCATCTCCCCATCACCATTAGCCTCTCCCTCGCCAGGGGGAAACAGTCACTGATTTGGAGTCTCCAAGCGCAGAATATGTTCTCCTGTCTCACTTTCCCTCGTCAGCCGAGAAAGGCCTGGGCAAGCCCCTCAGAGGCCACCTGTAAAGCCAAATGCCCTTCCTGGTGATGCCGGCCCCTCTCCATCCCAGAGGGGGAAGGAGAGCAGCAGCCGCCTGGAAAGCGTGGCCACTCAGGCCTGTGCCATCCGGAGAGCCGAAGGTTCGGTACAGTTCCCCTGTGTATGGGATGTGTTTATGAAGACAGACACTTTCATAACAGGGTGGAAAGTACAAAATTCCTGAAGGGGCCAGAGACAAGCAGTTCTGGTGCAAGGCCACGGGAAATGGTGGCCCTGGCAGACTGCTCATGCGAGGAGATGCTGCCAGGTTTTCCTGTTTTTAAGCAGAAGAAATAAGCATGGATTTTAGTGTGAAGTCTCTGAGTTTTAAAACATTGTGCAAGCCAAACCAAAGCTATCTCTGGGTCACATCAGGCCTGCATACTGTCACTTTTCAGGCCCTGCTGTAAAATAGGTGTACAGGGACAAACCTACTAAAAGCAAGACAGAAGTGAAATATGCACAACCAACACAGTCCCGTAATTCATTTCCTATCCCTGTCATGGTTTGCACAAGCAGCCCTTATTAGGTATCTATTGACTGACTTATTACAAGTCACTTGCTTCGAGTTGTTTTGAAATCAGCGCCTGCCTCTCCCCCCAGGTCCCTACCAAAGCTCATATGATACCATCTCGTCTCAGCTTGCAGAAGACAAGGCTCCAGGGGGTGGATTTCAGTTGGAGGCTTCATGAAAGGTCACTTCAGGGAGATGATCCTTTGTTAATGACCTTCTCAGGTTTCTCAAAGACCACCCAGGCTTTGGCTTGGAGAGGAGGCCAGGACTCAGTGCCAACAGGGTAATCGGGAAAAACCAAACCTCTTGCCTTGGGAGCCGTAGAACATAGATTCTGCAGAGTCGGTGGCCAAAACCAGAACAAATAGTTGTGTATACATTGGTGGGGAGGCAGTGGATGTATGCAGAGGGAAAACATGTGCTCACCGGCTCGCCACGGCTGTCACAGGAGCGATCGCGCCTGATTGAGAAATCTCTGTGACGCTCGGTGGTTAGGGCAGGTTTCCAGAGCAATGAATCCTGGCTGTTCTTCCCAATTAAGAGTAAGACTACTCCGCGGGGTTGAACAGGGCTTCAGCGTCTCTGCAAGGGGGGCGTGGAGCCTGCCAAGGGCTATCGCTTGCAGCAGGCCAGGGTTTGGGGAGGCGCAGAGTCATATCCATTTACCAAACATTAGTTTTGCACCAAACTATTGGAGAAAAGGGAATCCCCAGGAGTCAGTCATCTCCCAGAGAGGAGTCTTGGGGAGCAAAGCCAAGAGAAATGTAGTTTAGAAATACCAGTGGCTGTGGCACCCTCTCTTCCTCTTAGAATTCTGTGTGTGCATGTGTGCATGAGTGTGTGTGTGTGTGTGTATGTGTGTGTGTGTGTAAAAATCTGTACTAGTCAGGGTCCTCTTGAGGACCAGACTGAATAGACTGTACATTCAAGCTTTTAAAACGTATTTTAAATGTTCAGTTGAATTTTTATAAACACCAATTAAATAGAACAAGGGAATCATGTCTCTACAGCTCAAATTACTAACTGTGAGTGATGTAGGAGAGGAGAAATAAACAGATAGAAAGGAGATGAGGAAAATCATAATTTTAAAAATGAAACCTGCAGCTTTAAGACACAAGTCCAGTTTAATTTTTTTTCTCTAAGAACACAGTAGGTCTACTTAATTTCCTGCTAATGGGCTCAGCCATGTCTTTTTATTTGCAAATGGGCTGCTTTCATCTGTGAAAGGACTACTCTTTTCACCAGAAAAGTAGGCTTTCCCTGTAAGACGATCATTAGTTCTCTGTGGGTGGGTCACCCTTTCCCCAAGGCCCAATATAATACATATGTACACAAATTCCACAGATTTGCATGGCAAAAAACATAACTACTTCCAGCTCCCATGCATAGCACACCTCTCTCAAGGGCTTGAACTCTATTTCTTTGCACGTATACTTTCAAATTTCTGCCCAATATACTCTGTGGATCTTTTACTGATGTTTCCTGAAAATTGGAGTCCATGAACTTGTAAGCCTGTTTTCCTGGGTGCCTATCTTTGGGGAGGTATGTGGCTGCACTTGTGTACTCTTTTGTCTTGAGGTCCAGCCCACAGCAGGGGCCTGTCTCCCAAAGTTGCAAAGTCATCTTGTCTTCCATTCTGTCTCCTCAAGGACCTGGCCCTGTCTGACTGCCTGTGATATTTCTACCTAGTTCAGCTGTCTACAACATTTGTCCCTCTGAAAAAGTAACCCAAACTACCATGAGGGAACAATGGACGATGCCCACTCTGGCTTCTTCAGGCTGACAAGAGTCACAGGTGCTGAATGGCCGTTAGAGATACACTGCTCCAGAGGTTCTATCTTAAGGCCTCAAGGCAGGTGTTTTTCCTCCAAGACCCAAATAGCAATCACTGCTGGAAACACCCTCATAGACACACCAGAAGTGTGTTGTACTAATTTCCTTGGTGTCTCTCAAGGCAGTTGAAAGTCAAGATGGACCAGCACAAGCTGCCTATGAAGGTGCATTTGGAAAATTATGAGCATTTGTTTCTTCCTAAAATATTACATTTTTCTTAAGAAGAACACACTTGTTAAGTCTACTGTTGGGTAAAAGATTACAACATGGTCCTATCCATATTATCAGTACCTAAGTTAAGCCATGGAATATTATCAGTACTCTACCTAGGCCCCTCATGCCTTCCTAGGTATTGGCCTCCCCAACTCTGAAAAAACAGTCATATGTTGACATCTAACAAGAGAAATTAATCCTGCCTGCTCTTGAACGTCACATTAAAGCAATCATATAGTACATAGCCTATTATATCTACTGCTGCCATGGTTGAAGCATCTTACCACTGACTAATATTCCATTCTTTGTATACAATGCCATCTTCCCAGTCCATTATTGTTTAAAATCTGTTTTATTTCCAGCTGAAGCCACAAAAAACACTGTTATAAACTTCTTGTTCAGACTTTAAATGCACTTAAAGTGTATGAATTTCTGTTTTGCCTAAGAAGAATTCTTAGGTCATAGGAAACGTGTATTTCAGTGTAGATAGATACTATCAAATAATTGCCCAAAGTGGTTGTGCTAATATATACCAAAGTATGGGCAGTCTTATGTTTTGTATTTTCCCTGCCACTCTGTATGACCAGACTTTTAGACTAGCCATTCTGGTGTGTTTTTATACAGCAGTTGGGAGAGCAACAACAGAAATTTTTATCATAGTGTTATAGTTTGGGGTTTTGCAGTTGTTACCCTTGTAAGGTTTTATAAGATTATGTACAATAATCACCCAAAGAATTATATGCAAAAAGGAACTGCAGGAAATCTGTGCACACACAATAGCCTAAAGAATTGAGCTGAGGGCCTGGGTCTTAATGTCCTGAATGAGTGCAGCTGAAGACCTAGAGCCCTTGACAATGCCTCCCACAAGTCCAGCCAAAGGCCCCAGAGCCCACCACAATGTCTCATGCAGGCCACTCCATGAGTCTGCCCTGGGAATACCCAAAGGTCACAGGGAGAAGCTAGAAAGTCTGCCAGTGAGATGAAGGATCTGTGCCAGCAGCCTGAGGGATCTTCCCTGGAGCCAGGAAGCACTGCTCAAGGTAAGAACCAGGGCTTCCCCAAAGGGATTCATAGCCACTCTCAGTGACGAGCTCCTAAGCTGTTCCTCCAATGAGAAGAGCCAAGTTCATCAGGAAAGCTGGCATGAGAAGGTCCTCCAGCAGAACCAATAGCTCCCTGTGGCCAGCAGCAACCCTCAGGTAGGCCTCCCACAGGCTGGGTAACACAAGCTAACCCCAGGTGGCACCCACCACACAGAGTATTCAAACTCAGGTTGCATGTGGCTCTGGTGTCACTGGGGTATAGAACCAATATTCCAAAATTATTTGATTGTATTTTAATGATCTATATAGAACACATTCACATAGCATTTCAAACAAAACCCAGTAGGCCTGGAACTGAATAAGGCAGTGTGCAGGACCAATCTTCATCCCCTCACCCAAATGGCCCCAATCCTGTCCCGGTGTTCTTCCTGATGTCTTTCAACCAGAACCTCCCTCTCTACAAGGCTGATTCTCCATCCATCGTCCTCCACACCCTACACAGTGGACCCTGCCAAGCCTTCCTGTGTTACGCTACCTCTCGTTATTGCCTTTCCAGTTTCTATAGGACTTCCAGGGTTGTCGAAACTTCTCCCATACTGAGACATCAGAAGTACTTGTAAGATGACATATTTCTAACTTCCTTTCAGGAGAGAATTTAGAGAAGCTGTGTTATAGTTGATCTCTAGATATCCTCCAAGAACCTCAGGTGCTCAGAGGCAAGGACTGTGGAAGGCGACTAGATCACGGAGGCATTGTGCTGACTTGCTGGTTGGAGGTGGGTCTGGCCAGAAGAGAGAGGTCACAGAGGAAGAGACCCAGAAGGCGTCTTCCTCTCTGCTTCCTGGCTTCCTGACGTGAGCAACTCTCCCTCAGGCCCTGTAACCATGCTTCTCCTGTCTTGAAACCAGCCTACTGCAGAATGAAAACACGAGCCAAATAAACCTGTCCTTGCTTAAGTTGTGAATGTTGGATATTTTGTCCTCATGATGAGAAAGTGAGTAAGACAAGCTTTATGGTTTCAAAGCACCCCAGGTAATTCTGATCATCAGGGGAAGTTGGAGGAAGAGCTCAGGCCAGAGACTTCAGGAGAAATGGATAAAAATCATCCCAAGCTCTGACTAGTTAAGAGTAGTCCCTAAGTACGACTGGTTACTTAGCCGTGCTAAGCCTACTCTCCCTTCCCACCTCCATCCCCCAGAATTCCTGAAGACACAGATCTGGGATGCCCCACCTGCTCACTACTACTACAGCTTTGGTACTCCAAGTGTGGTTTGTGAAGCACCAGCACCACTGCCACCTGAGAAGTTTCTAGAAATGCAGAATCTCAGGCCAGCCTCAGACTTACTGAAGCGGTGTCTGAGGTTTGCCGAGACTTCTGTGTGATTCATGTCTACCTTAAGCATTTCACAGCTCTGCTGTAGTCAACACAGAATGAGTCCAGATGTTCTAAAGCATCGCAGCCCCTAGCCAATATAACAAGGGCATGGGCTCTGGACCTGAGCCCTCGCCTTAGACCACTCACTGATCTCCTGTTATCTCACTCCATATACCCACGTCCATATGAGCTAAGTACTAGTCACTTTTTTCCTAGTTTTGAAATGAAGCGATCAAATCACAGAAGGCTGAGTAACTTGTCAAAGGCCACTGGAGTGCTCTGTGGAAGAGCTAAGCTTCGAACATTAAGTCCAGTGGGCACCCTGTTAACATTAGTGATGCAGAACACTTTTAAGTGACTTAGGATTCTTCCAAAATGAGAAAAACCACTGGAACAGGACCGATAGTACTATAATTCATTTGGTGCTGCACAAGCCAGGGAGAGTTCGAAGCAGGGATACTTGCGAACATCACGTGCCCATGATACCAGCAACAGCACGGACACGTGATTGCGCCGGCCTTGACAACACGTGCTCGTGAGCTTTCACCCTGGGCTGTCAAGATGGAGTGCATCTCACTCCTACCAAGATGATCTTAAATGGCTGTGGCTTCTAATTGAAACCTACGACTACCACGAAAGATCAATATCTTCCCCATTGTGCAGATAAAGACAAGAGAGGTTGTAGGGTGTTTCATAAGGTAACAAGACTAGTTCATTACTTTGATGAAACTCGAGCGTAGAAATTCAGAACTCAGGTCTAAAGCAATTTTATCATGTTCCACTTGGGAAGACACTCATGTTAGGGAAATGTACAGTCATTGCTGGCTCAGCAAGGAGGGTTTTCTCAGGATGGGGGCTTACAGGAGAGTCCTGGGCGAAGCACGATGAACCAGCCACCCTGGCAGCCTCAACATGAAACCACTGTGCTTGTAGTGGACTTGTGCTATTTTGCGCTAAGGTGGGAGTGCTGCTCTTGCCATTAAGACATCTGGTCCCCCAGGCCATGCCCCACACACTCCCTGATTTGTCCCAGGCACCTGATGGCCACCGGATGGGCACCTCATGCACACCAACTGCACAGAGCTTCTGAACTGCACAGAGCTTGTTGCAGTGCACATGTGCTGCCTCACCTGGGGATCTTGTGAGGCAGCCGACGTGACTCAGAAGGGCTGAGGTGAAGTCGGAGATCATGCATCTAAGAAACTCCCTGAATCCGCTCACCCTGTGGACCGCACTTGGCAGACCAAAGAACGTCCATTTTGGAAAAGGAGACAGGAGCCTTGAGTCTCATACAACGCTTAAAGTGGTTGAATCCAAATAAATGCTGAGACCTTTACTTCGTGTCTCCAACAATCTGGATTCAAGCCTGTCACCAAATAGCTGGGTTACAGTTGGTGAAATTGTTTAATGTCGCTGAGACTCGGGTCTCTTCCTTGTCAAGTCACATTGTTATTGTCACAGGCTTATTGTGAAGAAAAAAGACAAAGTATGTGGAGTACACAACATATTTTTAAATGACCATCCAGCACCTTGATTCTCCACAGAAAGTTGGTGACTGTGAGTCATGATTGTCAGCTTGACTGGACTACAATACACAGAGCAGGTTAGTGACACTCGCTTCTGGGAGGGTCTGGCTGAGTCATGGAGGCCTGGCCTTGGGTAGTGCGTCTGGCCCCTGCTCCCTTCCTGGCTGGTCCTGCTCCTCTGTTCTTCTTCCTGGTCATTGTAACGTGAACAGCTTTGACCAACCACACACTTCTACCGCGTTGTCTGCTCTGAACGCAGCCAGCTACACACAGAATCACATCAGAAGACAAGTCAGCCATTCTCTCCTCTGAGCGGTGTGTCAGCCATTTTGTGCCAGCGACCGGAAGGCTGACTGAGCCAAAGACTACAACTGGTGTTATGGTTCAGTTTCCTTGGGTTAGAAAGATGAAGTAAATTTCAGAAAGTCACAGGTTTATAAGCTGGGAGAAGTGAAGGTCTGACCTGTTTCTCAGAAATATTGGCCTTAAAGCTCTGATGACTCAGAGAAACAAATCTGCACATGGCAGCATTTTTTATTTTCTGCATTTATTTATTCTTTGAGTATGGACTCGGGCAGGTGTGTGATGTACAGACACTAACATGGACAGGATAGGCATTGTTCCTTCTTCTCCAGAGAATGGGGGACAGGACTCAGGAAGAGAGTAAGGGCTCTGGAATTACATGCTGAAACCCAGAAATGATGCTTGGTTCTTCTACTAGGGGTGGCCTACCATGAAAAGTCACAGCCCTTGGACTGTACCTCACAGACTAGCTACCAACACCCAAATATACATATGAGCAGACTGCCCACGGCTTTCATAACAGGTCACAAAAGTTGAGGCAAATATAGTACTTCAACAGGAATGAGAAGAAGCCACTTTTCGAGAATGTTTCTTGGGGCCCCACAGTCTGCAGGGAATGTGTACGGGCCTGTCATCGCCTACTGGACATGCTTCCATGAGGCACACTACATGGGGTCAGAGAAGGGAGGACAGGTTCGGGGTCCTCGGGAAGACAGGAAAAGCTGCTCTGGTGCCCCTACCCCCTCCATGAGATGGGCTCAAGAATATGAGTCTGCAATGCCTTCACAGGCAGGTGCCCAAAGATCAAGCTCATGCATACTGGTGTCGGCACAAACCAGTGTCCCAAGGACTTCTTGCCAGTATGCTAGCATGTGTGCACTCATGTGTGTGTGTGTGCGTGAGTATCTGTGTGCATGTTAAGAAGAATGCATGTGGTAACCAAGAGTGCTCAAGTTCATCTTCTTTTTGCTGAACAAATATCTCCCAGGGAGGGAGGGAGGGCCAATAGATGTCAGAGCAGATTATAACTCCAGGCCGTCCAAGGAAATGAGGTAGGTAGACAGCCTGCTCACGAGGGACTTTAGATTATCAGAATACCTGATTAGAAGAGATTTTGTTAATCTCTTCCTGCCAACTTTCCTGTAGATAAGAGTCAAACTATGGGGCCCTGCCCTAGACCATGAGGGAGTCGGACAGTTGCGGCCCCCTCTTGGCAGGAAGCAGCATTCGAGCCATGGAATCTGAGTAAACAACCACCCGCACTGACCTCGAAGGCTCCTCTCTGGTGCCTAATAAGCACAGCGAGCCCTCAGCCTTTGTCTCTTCCCCATGGCTTCCTTATGAAATGTGATGCTCACTGTCGAGTTGGAAGGGCAAAGGAACTGAGTAACGCAATTTATTATCCAGGGTTATTGTCAACCTTTTTCCAATTATACACATTTTCTTTTGGCTGAGGCAGATCTAGGTTTATGAGGCTGTTCTTTTTGGTCCTAATGGGCTGAACAAATGGGCCCTAAGTATTCCTTAAGGGATGTGTTACTGGTCATTAGGAATTTGCTTAGGACTTTAGCTCATTTGAATGCAGTTAATTAAATAAGAAACTAATATTGGCTCCCGAGCCCCCTGCTGTCGACCTCCCTGCTGTCTCCTTACAACACGGCTCCACACAGACCCATTTCATTGAGGAACCCAAAAGCTGTCAGCCAAAAAGAGATGGAAACCGGTAGGGCTGGAGTGCCGTCCTTGCGTGTGTGTGTTCTCACTTGTTGCCGAGAGAATCAATCGTGGGCTCAGAAAGGCAGCAGGGCTGCACCTTGTAGCTGTGGGGTGAAAAGCTAGAGTCGAGGGGACAGGGAGGCCAACTCACACCCTGGGCTGAACACTAACCTGTTCATGACCTTGGACAAGTCACCTGCCTCTCTCTCACTTGGAGACTGGTCCCTACATGATGCTACTTCCTGCCTCCTGGCAGAGTTGGGGATCAGAGGGTTGCTTGTGTCCTCATCCTGCCCTCCCCCCTGTGGGTGTGCTCCAAGCTCAGGGCTGGGGCTCCTTCCTTCCTAAGCCCCTCTTACTGGTCTCACTCCTCTTAGCTGGGGCTCTGCCTTCTACGTCAGCTTCTATGCCACTCATTTTGACCTCTCTACCAAGTTCCAGTCTTATGCAACACAATGCCAGCTGAACACTTGGTGGGTAGGTTATTTATTTATTTATTTATTTACCACAGTTTTCTCCTATCAAAAGTCACACCGGCCAGGCTTCAATCGTTACATAAAATCTGACTTGTGTTTCTGCATGTGGCATGAACAGCACATGGCTTAGACCCGAGCTCAGGGCTTTCAGCTGTGGGGAGTGGTGGTGGCATGTTGCGTCCCGTACTTACAAGGAAAGGCTCCAGGGACTGCAAGGCCAGGAGCAGAGGAAGGCAAGTCCTAGTGGACTGCCTGGCGTCTCTCAGATGCTCAAACCATGACAGGGTTTCTCCATTCATGAGTTGTTCTTGGGATTTCTAGAATGCTGATACTCTAGAACACCTTCTATGTCAATTATAGGTTTTTCAAATACAGAACAAAGATGTGCTTTAAAAGCTGACTCTGTAAATATTCTGCCTGTTAAGATTGTTTTCACTGTTAAGCTCTTACGATGAGAATTATTTCAAGTCACCATAAAACTATAAGAATGCAGCAAAGATTTCTTCAGCTACAGAGAAGATGGACAATTTTATGATTAAAAGACAAGTATCAGGCATGGTGATGCACACCGGTAATCCTGGCACTCAGGAGGCTGAGGCAGGAGGATCACTTTGAGTTCAAGACCAGCCTGGGCTACATAGTGAAACCCTGTCTCAAAAAATAAAATAAAATGAAATGAAAATGAAAATGCTAGTATTGGCATCTAAAAATTAACCTCACATTTTAAAAATATGGAAATTAAAAATATTTAGTCCAGATAGAAAGCAGGAAGTCATGGAAATTGCCTCTCCGCATTGAAACTGGGTAATTTTTTTATTGGATTAAGGTACTTTAAGCAAGCCAGACTTCACCTCTAGGTTTTCTTTTTAGGCTTCTTCATATCTTTTAAAGTAATGGCTTCTGTTGCGAGATCACAGCAAGATACAACAAAAGAAAGAAAACCAAACATCCCTGAGGAGAAGGCCGAAGGCTCAAAACACAGAGTCAAGTGCTCAGGGCGGTCGAAGGTCCGGAGCAGACCTCAGGGTGAAGCGTAATCTCTGCTCCCCTCTGTCCTTCCTGGACAAGGTGCTGGGGCAAGTGCTCGGCCCCGCTGTCTTTGTTACTATTGCTGTCATTTTTTTCTTCCTCTTAGCTTTAGGGTGTTATATTTGTAAGCACTCGGCACTTCATCTTCGGTGCTGGAGTGAGGCTGCGCGCGCTTCCGCCGACCTAGTGTGCCTGGCACGCACGCAAGGGCCCTGAACTCGTAGGGGATAAACTTTGTGCTATCGCTGAGGGACGGAGAGAAAACGTGCATCACACGTTGCTCTCTTTTAAGGAAATCTATCCGGCCCCAACAAAAATGCGTCCTTGAAAATGTGTGCTTAAAACCTCCCGTTTCCCTGTCTCTTAGGAGCAACGGGACAGTGATGCCACCGTAAAAGGTGTACGCGCTGCGCAGAGCGGAAGACCCGCTCCCGGGCTGGGAGCCTGCGGGCCTTTCCTGTGCTTCCTCCCCCCAGCCGCTGGGCCGGTGTCCCTGCTTCCGCATTCTTGAACACTGTTGCTTCAGTACCAAAGCCAGTGTGTGTGTGTGTGTGTGTGTGTGTGTGTGTGT
>NDGN011281461.1:0-10265 GCA_002564285.1 Tympanoctomys barrerae | reverse complement strand
CTGAGCTGGACACACACACACACACACACACACACACACAAATAAATAAAATTAAAAAAAAAAGTTTGGATAGCTGACATTTTGACCAAGCCATTGAGTGCATGTAAGTGGTAATATACAATGTCCTCTTCCATCTAGAACTCTTTTTTTTTGTAGGTGTTACAGATGTGAATCTGAATTTAAAGAAAAAGAAAAAAAATCATTTTCTTTTTTTATGTCTAAGAGGTAATTGGCAGGAAGAAAGATGGAGAAATTTTTCATTCCTTGAATAATTCCTATCCAAGACAAAAAGAAATAACAATTTTTGTATAATTATACATTGGAAAGGTTTGTTAACTATTCTTGGGTCTAACTTCTCAGCCTAGACTTTTCATTGTTTTACATAGCTACCCATTTCTACCCAACAGGGCACTTGAGGACTAATCACCCTGCACATGTAAGAAGACAGCAATTTCATCCTTTCTCTTTGAAATGAGTAATTACCTCTGTAGACTGGACATTTCCTGTCTTGCATTATGCATACTTTGTTAATGACTCAGAATTTCTGGAATCTTCTACAAACTCCTTGTATTAGGTTTATATATAAGCTTAATAAATTATCTCAAATGTTGTGGCTTAGCACAATGCAAGTTTATAATTCTACAGTTCTGTGGGCTAGATGCCTGACATAGATCTCACTAGACTAAGGGCACAGTGTTGGCAAATCTTTCCTTCCCTGCAGTTACAGAGGGGAGCATTTTCTAGTATTTCCCAGCTCCCAGGGAGCTAAGAAATTCCTTGACTCTTGGCTCTTCTCCATTTTCAGAGCTAGCAATGGGATATGGACTTCCTCACAGCATGTGGCTTCAACTTCTGCCTTCGTTACCACATTTGCTTTCTGACTTTAGCTCCATTTCTGCCTCTTTATTCCACTTTAAAAGACCTTTATGATTCTATTTCTCTCCCCAGACCATCCAGGATGGTCTTTCCATCTTATGATCAGCTGATTTATAAGATTAATTTCATATGCAACTTCAGTTCTCCTTTGCCATGCAACATAGCTGCCTGTACTGGGGGTTGGGTCATGGACATCTTTGGGGGGATGATATTCTGTGTACTACAACCTCTCTATTCTCTCAGATCCAAGGATGGGGATAGGCATTGTCTACTTGTCCCAGACAACAATGGTTAGTTAAAATGATATTTCTTAAAAAGTCCTTAGAAGTCTCACTCTAAGGCTTAGCATCTTTTAGAACTGATGTGCATGGCCACAAGTGTTCTCTGCAGAATCAGATCAGATCCCATCATTTGGTCTATAGGATTCCCCCAGTCTCTCACAAAGAACTCTGCTTTTTTGAAATACAAGGATAGTATCCTTAATGGGAGGATTAATTTAACTGCTTTTGTACTATTTGGTCCTAGTTAATAAATATATTTAAAGGATAACGTATGAACATTGAAAATTAAGCAGCTTATTTACTTGTGAGAAGAGAACATAATGTTTCAGAGGATGCACTAAGATCTTGGATTTATGTCTTTCCTCAATCTCACTAACTCTGCTCATCAGGGTAATCAGCACTACCTGCTAATCCTCAGAGGATCATGGCAAAGAATTTTGGACTGGGTGTCATCTTTGCTGTGTCTCCATGCTCAAGTTGAGTTGAAGATATGTGTTTTCAAGTCCTTTACCATGTGCAACTTCAATTGTTTTCATCTGAATCTCAGAACTTTAACTGTGTTCTTAGGATTCACATTTGACCTCTTCTGTCTGTCAGCTTGACAGTGATCTCTTTTTTGCTATATTATTAAGCTTCCTTCATCATTTACTTCCACACTTGTAACCTCTCAAAGCATATAGAACTCTGCTAGCTCTCCCTGACTGGGCTGGTTTCTTATCTACCCCTTATGGAACTTTTCTCAGTTATTCCTTTAGCTTTGACCAGACAGAAGACAACAGTGAAGCACAGCCATGCAGAAGATGCTTTAATAGTACACACAGGGCAATTTCTGATGGGATACACTAGTAGCAATTTCTCAGTGACACTTCATAAGCAGGAGTCCCTACTTAATATTTTGCTGTCTTTATCAACCACAGCAGAACTATAAAAGAGAGAATCCTAAACAGCTTTCATGGAAGGTGTAGCAGTGGACTGTGTCAACTTAAAAAGTTAAAAGCTTAACTAAATTAACTCAGCAATTCCACATCCTAGAATGTGGAGCTCCCACTCCTGGTACCAAAAACTGTATCAGTCAGGGTTTTACTAGAGGAACAGATATAATACAAGATGGGGAGGCCAGGTCCCCTTGAGGAAGGACTCTAATGCCCCCAGAATTTGTACATTCAGTCTTTCTCCCATCCTTCCTCAGAGACCTGAGGCCTCCTGCCCAAGTGATATGTATGTTGGGTAAAGGGGAATGATCAGTTATTTTTGGGAACTGTTCTACACTGTCTGAACTGTGGGATCCAAAACATCATAGTGATCCTCCAGTAAGAGTAGGAGCCTATGGAGGTGACATAATCAATGAAGTTTTAGCAAAGGTCTGACTCACAGTGGGCCCGATAGGCCCTCAAATCGATCCTGTTGTCATTTCTCCTGTTCTGGAATGTATAATTGGAATAGATATATTTAGTACTTGTAAGAATCCTCACATTGTTTCCCTAACCTGTCATGTGAGGGCTATTATGGTTGGAAAGGCCAAATGAAAGCCATTAGGTCGTTGCCTTTACCTCGTAGAATAGTGAACAAAAAGCAGTGTTGCATTCCTGGAGGGATTTCAGATTAGTGTTACCATCAAGGACTTGAAGAATGCAGGGGTGGTGATCTCCACCACATCTCTATTTAATTCTCTGTTTACCCTGCGCAGAAGACAAATGGGTCTTGGAGAATGATAGTAGATCACCCTAAGCTGAATCAAGTGGTGACTCCAGTTGCAGGTGTGGTAACAGGTGTGGTTTCCTTGCTTGAGTATTTTAATGTATCTCCTGTTAGGGTGCAGCTGTTGATTTTGAAAATGCCTTCTTCTCCATACCAATCCATAAAGACCATCAGAAACAATTTGCTTTCATCCACCAAGGCCAGCAATATACTTTCACTGTCTTGCCACAGGGGTATACTAACTCTCCAGCTCTGTGTCACAACTTAGTTCATAGGGATCTTGATCGTTTTTCTTTTCCTCATGATATTGCACTGGTCCTCAAGATATCATTGAAGATGTTATGCTGATCGGGCCTCCTGAGGGGGAGGTGGCAACCACTTTGGATTTGTTAGTACATCATTTGAGAAGCAGAAAATTGGAAATAAATTTCACAAAAATTCCATGTCCTTTGACCTCAATGAAGTTTCTGTGAGTCCAGTGATGTGGAGCATGTAGAGATATTCCTTCTAAGGTAAAAGATAAACTGGTGCATTTAGTTTCCCCTACACCCACAAAGAAGACACAGCATGTAGTGGGCCTATTTGGCTTTTGGAGACAACATATTCTTCACTTAGGTATTCCACTCTGGCCCATTTACTGAGTAGGTTGGAAAGCTGCCAATTTTGAGTGGTGCCCAGAACAGGAAAAAGCTCTGTAATAGGCCCAGGCTGCTGTTCAGGCTACTCTGCCCCAGGAAGCACATGATCCAGCAGATCCAATGGTACTTGAAGTGTCAGTGGTAGATAGGGATGTTGTTTGAAGTCCCTTGCAGGTCTCTATAGGTGAACTACAGCAGATGACTTTATGGTTTTGGAGTGAGGCTCTGCCAGCATCTGTAGTCAACTACACAGCTTTTGAGAAATAGCTCTTTGCCCCTTTACTGGGCCTTACTGGAAACTGAATGCTTGACTATGGGACAGCAGGACAGCAGGAGACCTGAGTTACCTCTCATGGCCTGAGTATTATCTGACCCACCAAGTCATAAGGTTGGACATGCACAGCAATAGTCTACCATTAAATGAAAGTGGTATATTTGTGATAAGGCCAAGGCAGGACCAGAGGGTACAAGTAAATTATATGAGGAAGTTGTCCAGACATTTATGGCTCCTATTCCTGCTATATTGCCTTCTATTTTCTAGCATGCACCTATGACATTGTGCAGTGTACCAAATAAGTAGCTGTTGGAGGAAGAGAAGACTAGGGCCTGGTTTATGGACAGCTCTGCATGCTATGTGGGCATCATCCACAAGTGGACAGCTGCAGTGTTACAGCCCGTTCCTGGGATGTCACTAAAGGACAGTGGTGAAGAGAAATAATCACAGTGAGCAGAACTTTGTGCAATGCATTTGGTAGCACATTTTGCCTGGAAGGAGAAATGGCCAGATGTGTATTGTATACTGACTCATGGGCCATAGCCAATGGTCTGGCTGGATGGTCAAGAAATTGGAAGGAGAATGATTGGCAAATCAGTGACAAAGATATTCAGGGAAGAGGTATGTGGATAGACTTCTCCATGTGGGCAAATGGTGTAAAAATATTTGTTTCCCATGTAAACTCACCAAAATGTGATCAGCAGAAGAGGACTTAAATAATCCAGTGGATAAGATGACCCATTCTGTGGATAGTGGCTCACCTCCTTCTTCAGCCACCTCATCATTGCTCAGTAAGCCCGTGAATAGAGTGGCCACGTGACAAGGATGGAGGCTATGCATGGGCTCAACAATATGCACTCCCACTCACCAAGGGTGATCTGGCTACAGCCACCATTGAATGCCCAATATGCCAGCAACAAAGACCAACACTGAGTCCCCAACATGGCATCATCTCCCAGGGCGATCACCCTGTGACCTGGTGGCAGGTTGATTATATTGGACCACTTTCATCATGGAAGGGACTGCTCTTTGTCCTTATTGGCATTCTGGATATGGATTTGACTTTCACTGCATGTAATGCTTCGCCCAAAACTACCATTTGGTGGACTTGCAGAATGTCTTAGCTACTGTCATGGAATTCCACACAGCATTGCCTCTGACTGAGAAACACATTTTACAACCAAGGAAGTGAAGCAGTGGGCTCACACTCATGACATTCACTGGCCTTATCATGTTCCTCACCATCCAGAAGCGACTAGATTGATAGAAAGGTGGAATGGTATTTTGAAAGAAGCAGTTACAGTGCCAGCTGGGTGGCAATGGTTTGCAGGGCTGGGATGAAGTACTTTAAAAGGCTGTGTATGCTTTAAATCAGCATCCTCTGTATGGTACTCTGTCTCCCATAGTCAGGTTTCACGGGTCAAGGATCAAGGGATGGAAGTATGACTAGTACCACTTGCCTTTAATCCTAGTGATCCACTAGCAAAATTTTTGAATCCTGTCCGTATGACCTTATGTTCTTTTGGAATAGAAGTCCTAGTTCCAGTGAGGGAAGGCTTGTACCAGGAAACACAGCAATGATATCATTGAACTGGAAGTTAAGATTTTCCCCAGGTCACTTTGATTTCCTCATGCCTCTGAGAAACAAGCTAAAAGGAAGTCACAGTGTTGTCAGGGGTGATCGATCAAGACAATGAAGGGGAAATGGGAGTAATACTCCACAACGGAGGAAAAGAAGAATATACATGGAGTGCAGGAGATCTCTTAGGATGCCTCTTGGTGTTGCCATGCTCTGTTATTAAAATCCATAAGAAACTACAAGAAGGCACAGTGACAAATGGTCTGGAGCCTTCAGAAATGAAGGTATGAGGCACTTCACCAGGGAAAGAAACAAGACCTGCTGAGGTGCTTGTTGAAGGCCAAGATAATACAGAATGGATAGTGGAAGAAGGCTGTTCTAAATACCAGCTACAACCCTGTGATCAGCTACAGAAAAATTATAATTGTACTATTTTCCACTATATGCTTCTGTTATAATATAATATTGATAGATTTAATACCAGTTCTTAAGGATTGTTAAACCTGTGTTAAAGTTGAAGTTATGAAATGATTAAACACAAGCATCAAGCAAAGAAAACTTATCTTCTGTTTTGGTAAGGGAATTTGTGTATTTCCATTTGTACACAGGATAGTTGCAATATGTCAGTCATGATTATATGCATGTCTTTGTATCTGGAGACTGGTTTAAAGAAATAGATATGGTTGCCCAGTTGACAAGGGGTAGCTTGCAGTGGTTGATGGATTGTATCAACTTGAGAAGTTAAACTAAATCAGCTCAGCAATTCCACACCCTAGGGTGTGGAGGCCCCACCCTAGAGTGACTCATCACTTAAAGTATATACAAGGGAATTGAGGAAGGATGGAGTGTTCCATTTCCTTGGAGGACCTCTGGTCTTCCTGGTCAGCTTGATGTTGTCTCCAGGCTTCTCATGCAGACTCTTAGGCCTCTGCCTTGGATCCTTTAGCCTTCCAGTGTAGACTAATCAGCCTTTCTTCATAGCCTCATCAGCCTCCCCACAAGGACTTGCATTTGCACCAAACACTGCAGTGAACTCCAGACCTTGGAACGAATCCTTCAGTCTCCAGTGTGCAATGCCTTCTGTATGCTTCCTTTACTGACTCTGTGGCAGACCATCATAAGCTAATTTTGTAATTTCTTATACATTTATATGTCTTGTGTTATATTTGTTCCTCTAGTAAAACTCTGATGGATACAGAGGGCATATTATTATGACTTCAAAAAAGGAGATTTGTCTCTGTGTATTAAAAAATGTCTCCTTGATGGATTAAGGGCTGGCAAGATAGCGCAGCAGACTAAGCATCTGCTTAGGCAAGCAAAGGGACTGGGGTTCGGTCCCTGGCACCACATGCCATGCTGACCCCATCCCCGTGTACACCAAGCCAGCCACTGAATCTGGGTATGATGGCACATGTCTGTAATCCTAGTTCTGGGAAGTGTGAAAACAGGAGGATCACTGCCATTCCTTGCTGCATAGAGAGACCCTTTACCAATTACATAAGGCTATCTTTTTTAATGCTTGAAATAATTTAGATGAAAACCTTCCTCAGCTTTTTGATTACCTAGACCTTTTGGAAGTGAACTGCATTCCAGAGAGGAAACAATAGCTGAAAGCCAACAAGAGTGTTGATAACAGAGTATAAGACTTCTTTGGACTCTTTTTAAACTTTGAACAGCACCGAGGATAGTTTTTCAGTGACTGTGACTTTCAGAAAAGCAGGATCATCTTTATAGGTACTTATCTAGTAGTGCTAGATTGTTGGTGTCCAAAATTACTGCGCAACTAGTTGTACTTCTTATGGAATAAAAGTCATCCTTCCTTTGCTTGAAAGACAAGAATAAGGTGAGAGAGGACAGTGGAGAGTATGGACTAGGGCATCCTTGAAGCCAGAGAAGTGGCCTGGCTTCAATGAGGGTCTTGTGGAGAAGACACAGAATAGTGATAATCAGTCATAACCTAAATGATCTAAGGAAAATATCTAAGCTCTAGCTCCAGGAACTCATAAGGCACTGAAAGGTACATGGTATCAGAGTAAGGAGAGAGAGAAGAACAATGCCAAAAAGATATTCTGGTGACTGGTGAAATATCTTTCCCCCAGAGCAGTTACTTCACAGTAGTTTGTGCTATACAGGGTTAGAGGACACGAGTCTGGATCCTGGCTTCACCCAGTATTCTCCAAGTGACCCCAATCTATGTATCGAAGCTCTCTGTGTCATTTCTGCAAAATGAGAGTGGATGTAGCCAGCTATCGCTGTGCAGTTTTGAGGAATATGTGATGTTAGGCACGGCAAACAGGTAGCACAGACAGGGTACATAGTAGGGGGTCACTAAAAGTTAGCTGTGGTAGTTTTCATTATTAATATCATGAAGTTTGACTTAATGGCTTCTATAGTTGAAGCTGGAGTCTTGTTGCCTCATCTTGCCCCTCAAAAGGGTTAAATGAACAAGGTCTCCCATCCACTTTGCAGAGGATTGACTTCAAAGTCCAGGCTCTCGGACACCCTGCAATTTGAACTGGTACTACTTTTGGTTCTACTGTAAAATTGTGGTCTGCTACATCTTAACTAGGGCAAGCAGACTTTAAAAAATTTTTCCCCTTGCAGTCAATTTGGTGTGACAGAGATCTTAAGTTGGGCTTCACACTCCCTTGTATGAAAGGGTAGAGGTCAATTTAAAACATGGCAGGGGTGGATGGGAATAGCAGCTGGCACCTGGATCGCTCTTTCATACAGTGTGAAGCATTGTAGAAACCTTAACCTCCGTGGGATTCTCAGATTAGCTCTGTTTTGCATTGGGCCCTCTAATCTGGGTGGTAAAATGCAAGCAGGGCAGTTAAATGAACTCATTCAAGTTCAGAAACAGAGTGCTTTTCAAAACTCAGTTTGGTATTTAAAATTCGGTTGCCTTTTCTGTGTTGTGCCTCCCTTCCTTTTGCCTTTCCCTGGAATCAAACACGTTCCCTAACATTTATACATCTTTTCTATCTAAAAGACATTAGAGGAGAATATTGGTCTAGTTCTTTCCATTTTTCTCATGGGTGGAGGTTTTGCCACTGAACAGAGAGCACTGGGAAGAGAGGAAGAGTCCTGCTGTGGTTAACAGTTGCTGACGGCCACACTTGTCTACCCAGCGGCAGCCATGATGGGAACTGCAAAGAATTCTTCAGGATGAGCTGTAGATCCCAGGTCCAGCAAGGTGGTGCTGAAGACTGCTTCAGAGCAGAAGCAACTTACAGTTGCCACTGAATACTTGCTTTTATTTTTCTCAATTAGAATTTTCAACAGACCCTCCTTTACCTCCTTCCCTTGTAGGGCTGTGATGCTAACTCTTGAGAACATTCCAAAGGGGAAATTATTGATGAGAAGACAGAGGAGAAGGAGAGAAAGGAGAAAGAGGAGATGGAGATGGAGAAGGAGGAAAGAATGTTATTTTTCTTGAGTAATTTCTGAAGAAGAAGGAATCCCCTGGTCAATTTCAACTACAGCATTTCTTTCATCTTTTTATCTTGCTTTCAGGAAAAGAAGGTGGATATTTCATGTTCAAATGAAATTGCATTTGAATTCTAGGTTAACACATTGATAGAAAGTGGCCCACCTTGAGCTGGAGAGGTGGGCAATCTAATTTTTTCCCTGAATGTCACTGAACTACAGCGTGTCACTGAATTTTTGAGATTGAGATAAGAGAACCTGTTCTGTTTAAGGCTGAAAGTTTTACTCATGCTTAAATTATTGGCTGATCTATGAATCTAGACACTTCCATGTTTTTTCAAGTCCTAATTGTCAGAAGATGCCATAGAGTTAAGCATAAGTGTCACAGACTTACAACAACAGCTTTTGAGAGAAAGAGGCAGGAGGATCCCCCTGAATTTGAGGCCAGCCTGGAGTACACAATTAACTCAAAAGGTATTTGAACTACATAGTAAGTCCCTGTCTCAGAGAAAACAAAACAAAACAAAAAGAAAAGAAAATTGCTGTAGGTTGTTTAGCCTAGGCTCTGGTCTCTCTCCTGTAAGTTGATAGATTCCCACATATTGGTAACTGTAGGTTTTCTGAATGTGTTCAAATTATCATACTAATATGTCTTTTAAGTATTCTGGAAAATGCACCTATATTTTATCATATGAATCTTTCTGTTCTGCAGTGTCTCTGAACAAAGATAAGTAAAAGAGGAATCTCTACTTCGCCTTTGGCATGTTGACCAGGGTGTCACTATCCCACCCCTCCTAGTGAATACTAGAGCAGGCAGCTGTGTGGTCTAGACTCTCAGTCAAATATCAAAACTAGAGGGGAATTGTGCAATCTTATTTTGGGTTTTGTTACATAGATATGTCTCTGAAAAAGTTAATATGGTGCACTTCAACTCTCTGATGAGTCCCACTAGGAATGGTGTATTTCAGAGTTTTTATAGGAGTAGGTAGAGAATTCATGAACAAAAATCAAACCACATGGAAAATACTTCAAAGATCAACATCTGGGATCTCATCTTTTTGAGAAGTTTCTGGGTGTCAAAAGAAATCACCAACAGAGTAACAAGAAAATCCATGAATTGGGGGAAAAATAGCCCACTATCTCTCAGACAAAGGACTTCTATCTAGAACATATAAGGAATTAAAACACATAAGGAACCTCAAATTCAATTATCCAATCAAAAAATGGGCATCTGAGATGAATAGACCCTTCTCAGATGAAGAAATACAAATGGCAAATAAATTTATGAAAAAAATGTTCAAAAAAATGTTCAACATCATTGACCATTTGAGAAATACAAATTAAAATAACAGTGGGATTTCATTTGACCTCAGCAAGAAATCAACCAAAAACATGTGCTGGAGGGGCTGTGGGAAAAAATGAACCTTTCTCCACTGTTGGGGGAAGTGCAGACTGGTAAAACCACTATGGAAATAAATGTAGAGATTCCT